>JAQQSU010008106.1:0-13041 GCA_028627135.1 Pseudochirops cupreus | reverse complement strand
AGAGGCAAGGGATAACTGTTACAGTGGAGGGGAAGAACAGGAAGGCAAAAGGGAATGGGTCACCCTTACTCTCATTGAATTTGGCTTAGGGAAGGAATGACATACACTCTAAACTGGGTATCTTGCCCTACAGGAGAGTAAGGAGGATGGGGATGAGAAGGAGGATGATGGAGGGGAGGGCAGGGTGGGGGGAGCGTTGTGAGAAGCAGAAACTTCTGTAAAGGGGCAGGGACAAAGTAGAGAACAGAACAAGGTGGGGGGCCAAATAGGAAGAAGCAAAATATAGTCAGTCTTTCACAATATGTCCATTGTGGAGATGTTCTGCGTAACTACACATGTACAGCCTGTATTTGATTGCTTGTCTTTCCAGTGGGGGTGGGTGAGAAGGGAGGAAGGGAAAGAATCTAGAATTTAAAGTTCTATAATCAAATGTTAAATATATATACAGTTATTATTATCATTGTTATTTACACTGACCTGGGAATTAAGATACACAGGCACTGGGGTAGGGAGATCCATCTCGCCCTACCAGAAAGTCAGTGGGATGACGGGGGAGGACATAGAAGAGAGCAGATTGGGGGAGGGGGTATACAGTAGGATCTCTGTTTTTGGGGTGGTGGGTAGGCGAAAGATGGGGAGAAAATTTGTAACTCAAAATCTTGTTCAAATGAATGATGTAAACTAAAAATAAACAAAGGTTAATTTAAAAAATATATAACTGTATCAACGGTATTATGAAACTAAGAACTCATTTATTTAGTTTCTTAGGATATGGACAAATTCAAATTGAAATCAGTAACCTCTTTTATAGTTACATCCTTTTACAGCAACTCAAAGATATTTTATTGTTAATATAATAATTAATAGACTCATTATTTAACAGCTAACACTTCTATGATTCACCTGCCCTGGTTATACATATTTGTTATGAAAGGGAAAGGAACATGGTTATGATATCAGAAATTTCCTTTTGAGAGCGCCATAAGTTATAACAAGGGAAAACCTTAACTCTGATTCCAGCAGGAGTCATATTTAATAGATAATCATGTATCAAAGTTCCATATTATTCAGAGTATTATAGCCACGCTTGGAATTCACTAGATGGGAAAGTTTCCTATTCATAAAGACAAATAATACAATGGATAAATTGAATCAAAAGGATCCTACCTTAGCCCACATCAAGATCATCCCCTCAACTCTCCCAAACACAGATGTCTACCTCCAGCAGTTCTCAGATTGCATTCCCATTGAGCAACACACGACATTTCCCCTGAATGGTAGATTATTGGCTTAATGACATTTCAGATAACCATGCCTAAAATCAAAACATAAAGCAATATCAAAGTACAGTCTCTCAAGATTTCACCTCAAATAGCAAAATTTAACTAATCTCAGTTTAGGACTAAGTTAGTATTATTCTTCTTATGTTTTAATAATAGTTAACAATGAACTATATAAAGGAATTTTGTTTTTCCTTGATTTATAAATATTGAAAAGCTGCATTCTGAACACATAAATACTTGATAGTTGACTCCAAACACCAGAAAAAATGATGATACTTTTAAGACTCCATTCTATATTTAAGACTCTCTCTCTCTCTCTCTCTCTTTCTTTCTAGCTCTCCTTATACATACACACACACACACGCACACACACACACATATTTTTCATTCATTCATTCATTCATTCATTCATTCATTTATTTAAGACTCCATTCACTCTTTAGGCAAATTTGAAGTTGGAATCTAAGGGCTACTGTCACCCAATGGAATTACATCTTATTAACAGATAACATTTCATAATTTTTATAAGTGAAAGCCAAAAGCAAACTTGTAAATTTCCACACTTTGCATGGGAGAAGTACCATTTTTTTTTCAAATTCAAATTTTTTTTTCACATTTTTTCAAAAAATTTTTTTTCACTTTAGAATGTTATACCATGTGGTCAACATAGCTGATAAGATTTTATGACCTTGTCTGAGTAGAAAGCCCTGAGGAAGGTACCTCACAGATAAGGACAACTTAAAGAGGGCTTTGCTACTTTTTCCCTCAATGGTAAATTATTGCATTAAAGCAAAACAAACCATTAAATATTGAACAGTTTTCAATTTTTTTTTTACCATATTTGTCTAACAGTTCAATTTATAATTTAACAACATCTAGGTTAAAAGAGAAGTTACTTTTCTAAAGGCATTTCTGATACAATAATTTCTTAAATTTTAAAATATAAGAAGAATTTTAGAAACACAATAATAACATATATAATATCATGTATTTAAAATGTGAACAAATTTATTACCAGGAAGATGACATCAATTCAGTTGAGTGCATTTCCAAATTATCTCACATAGAAAATCATTCATTTCATTATTTTTGGCATTTTATATCAATTAAATTAAAGGTCAAAAGAGAGTACTTACAATTACTAACATTTATATAGAACTTTTCGTGTGCCAACCACTATGCTAAGCATTTATAATCATGTGATTCTCACAACAACAATGGAAGATAGGTGTTCTGATTTATCCCCTTTATAGATTAGGAAATTGAAGTAAAAAATATAAAATAATGTGCTTAAGGTCACACAGATTTTCCATTAGATTCTGATCTACCACAATTATCGTAATAAGAGACCATTTCTCACTGAAAATGAGATCACATGATATTTTAAGTTCAAAACAAACTTTTACCAAATCATCTCTTTCCCAAAGACCCACTCTTTCCACTTAGCTCATGTGAAAAAAAAATCATGGTGGCACTTTTGCTTTCTTTAAAATCACATAGAGGTTGACTGACAAGCACCATGATGGTGCATTAAGCAGTTAATTTTTGTCCTTCTCTCATATTCACCTCCAAACAACCACAAAATAGTGCCCCAAAACAAATCCTAGAATGGCAAAATCAGCTAAAAGATGAGGTAAAACAATCTTTTGGCCCAAGAAACTTGGAAGATTGAGAGAAAAGATTCATCTCCCTTGGACAAAAGGGTACTGCACTCCAGGGCAGGAAGCATCCTAGGAAGGCAGCAGTAAGCTGCTTATCAGCAAAACTGTGAGAGATATTGAGTTCCAATGTGATGGAACAAGCAAACACCAATACAATGACCCCACCCCCACCCCCACATGCCTTAGCATAGCAAGGAAAACCAACAGATTCCAGCTGCAAGAACCACCACGTGCTTCAGTGTAGCTGTGGGAAAATAGTCATTCTCCAGCAACCAGACCTCCACAAGCCTCATTGTAGCAGCACATGCAAGACACCACCAAGAGGACACCAATTCAGCACCAGGTAACCTGCCAGAACCCTATGCACTTCAGTAGCACCATCTACCCCTCACCCTATCCCTCTACAGAACACCAGACACAAGCATCCCAAACGTCTCTGGGCAATGTCAGCACAGCACCAGGTCAACAGTCAGAGCCATGAAGCCTGAGACAGTGCCCTTTCCACTTTAGAAGCAGAGTTCAAATTTAAAAGACAGAAAAATTGGCAAAAAAAAAAAAGAGCCAGAATCAACAACAAAAAATTATCTGACTATAGAAAGTTATGTGACAGGGAAGAATAAGATGTAAACTCAGAAGAGGACAACAATATTAAAACAGCTATGGGAAAAAGTCAAAGAAAAATAGGAAGTACTCTCAAGCCCAGAAAAAACTCATGGAAGAGTTAAAAACAAAAAGCAGGTTAAAAATCACATAAGAGAGGTAGAAGGAAATTTGGGCAAAGAGATGAAGAGTACAAGAGAATTAAGAAAAAAATAGAGAGTCAACAGCTTGTAAAACTACTTAAAAATTGAATTGGCCAAATGGAAAAGAAGATACAAAAATTCACTAAAAACCAACTCCTTAAAAAGTACACTTGAGTATTCTGGGGGGGGGGGCAGAGCCAAGATTTCAGTGTAGAAGCAGGAAAACTTTGTGGCTCTTCCCATAAGCACCTTAAATACCTATAAAATATGTCTCTAAACAAACTTTAGAGCTACAGAAGTCATAAAGTGACAGACAGAAACAAATCTCCTGCTGAAGGCAGCTGGTAGGCAGACAGGGAAGGTTCATCACAGCATGCTGGGAGCTGAGTCCAGCCCCACATGAGCCCATGGTTTTAGCCCCAGGGTGGCCCCAATCAGCCAAGGCTGGAAGGACTGTGGGAGAGTGGATCACCAACAGTTGTGGCCATTTCCAGAATTAACTGATAAATGCCATAGAAAAAGTGAGAGGTCAGTGTAGACTTTAGGAACAGGGGGGCCGAGAGTGCAGTCTGGCCTCTGCTCCAAGAAGGGAGAAGCAGCTCAGGTGCATTGGCCATACAGCCACCTCCGGGTGGCTGCTTCAGAGCTCCTGGCCTGCAGATTGTAGGAGGACCAAGTGACCATTCTGAGGGGTAATCACTCTTGCTTTAATCTTGGATCTGAATCACTGTTTTGGGTGAAGGTCCTGGGGTGTGTGACCAGGTAAAAGAGTCTGTGGAGGCTTCAGAGAGGGCACTCAATTAATAACTCCAGCAGCTGCAAAAACCCCAGCAATCTGGGACAAAGCTCTCCTCTCTGGAAGCAGAGTTCCACCGTGGCAAAGAGCTCAAAGGTCAAGTAATTGTGTGGTAACATGAGCAAGCAAAGGAAGCAAAACAAGCACAGCAATCCAACTTTAGATTCCTTTTTTGGGGACAAAAAATGTTCATTGCATGAAATGGGAGGAAGACAAAGAAGTCAGAAGTCCTGCACCAAAAGCTTCCGAGAATAATATGAACTGGTTACAGGCCATAGAGGAACTTTAGAAGGATTTTGAAAACCAAATAATAGAAGTGGAGGAAAAATTGGGAAGAGAAATGAGAATGATGCAAAAAAATCATGAAAAGAGAGTCAATGACCTGACTGAAGAAAATAACATCTTGAAAAATAGACTAATTCAAATGGCAAAAGAGGCTCAAAAAGTCAATGAGGAGAAGAATGCCTTAAAAAGCCAAATTTGCCAGATGGAAAAAGGATCTCAAAAGCTCACTGAAGAGAATAATTCCTTCAGAATTAGGATGGAGCAAATGGAAGCTAATGACTTTTTGAGAAATCAAGATACTATTAAACTGATCCAAACAAATTGAAAAATAGAAGGCAATATGAAATATTTCATTGGAAAAACCACTGACCTGGAAAATAGAACCATGAGAGATAATTTTAAAATTATTGGACTACCTGAAAGCCATGATCAGAAGAAGAACCTAGAAATCATCCTTCAAGAAATTCTCAAGGAAAATTGACCTGATGTTTTATAATCAGAGGGCAAAATAGAACTTGAAAGAATTCACCAATCGCCTCTTGAAAAAGATTACAAAAAAGGAAAGTCCTAGGAATGTTATAGCCAGGTTCCAGAGTTCCCAGATTAAGGAGGAAATATTGCAAGCTGCCAAGAAGAAACAATTTGACTATTGTGGAAACACAATCAGGATAACACAGGATCTGGCAGCTTCTACACTGAGGGATCAAAGGGCTTGGAAAATGATATTCCAGAGGTCAAAGGAGCTGGGATTAAAACCAAGAATCACGTACCCAGCACAACTGAGTATAATGTTTCAGGGGAAAATATGGTCATTCAACAAGGTAGAGGACTTTCAAGCTTTCTTGATGAAAAATCCAGAGTTGAATAGAAAATTTGACATTCAGATACATGAAGTATGAAAAGCATGAGAGGGTAAACAGGGAAAAGAAATAATAAGGAACTTATCAAAGTTGAACTATTTACATGCCTGTATGGAAAAACAATAATTATAACTTATGAAACTTTTCTTAGTATGAGGATAGGTGAAGTGAATATAAATATGTATATATATATGTATACATACATATATTTGTCCACATAAGAGCGTATATGGGTGTATGAATAAATATGTGAGTGTGTGTATATATGTGTACAGGTACACATAGAGAGAGGGCACAAGATCAATTGAATAGGAAGGGATGATACTTAAAAGGTGAAATTGAGAGATTAGAGGAATATAATGAGAGGAAATGGAGAGAGATAGAATGGGGTAAATTATCTCATATAGAAGAAACAATGGAAAACTCTTACAATGGAGGGGAAGAACAGGAAGGCAAAAGGAAATGGGTCAACCTTACTCTCACTGAATTTGGCTTAGGGAGGGAATGACATACACACTAAATAAGATATCTTCCCCTATAGGAGAGTAGGGGGGAAGGAGATGAGAGGGGGAATGACGGATTGGAAGGCCAGTTGGGGGTGGGGGAGGGTAGTTAGAAGTGCACACTCTTGAAAAGGGACAAGGTCATAGTAGAAAATAGAACAAGTGGGGGGGGCGGGATAGGATGGAGGGAAATATAGTCAGTTTTTCACAATATATGTACTAGGGAAATGTTTTGCATAGCTATACACGTACAACCTATATTGAATTGCTTATCTTCCTAATAAGGGTAGGTGATGAGGGAGGAAGGGAAAGAATTTGGAATCCAAAGTTTTAAAATCAAATGTTTAAAATTATTATTATTATTATTTACTTGCATCTGGAAAATAATATTTACAGGCACTGGGGTAAGGAGATCCATCTTGCCCTACTGGAAAGTGGGAGGAGGGATTGGAAAGGATATAGGAGAGAGAAGATTGGGGGAGTGGGTATACAGTGGGATCGCTGTTTGGGGGTGGTGGGTAGGGGAAAGATGGGGCGAAAATTTGTAACTCAAAATCTTGTTCAAATGAATGATGTAAACTAAACATAAACACAAAATTTTGTTTAAAAAAAAAAGGACACTTGGCCAAATGGAAAAGAAAGTACAAAAGTTTATTGAGGAAAACAACATCTTAGAAGTTAAAATTGGGTAAGTGGAATCTAATGACTTTCTGAATCATCCAGAATCAACCAACCACATTCAAAAGAATGAAAAATAGAAGAAAATGAAAAATGTTTCCTGGGAAAAACAACCAATCTGGAAAATAGATCCAAGAGCAACAATATCAGAATCATTAGACTATCTGAATCCATAATCACAAGGAGGGGCTGGACAGCATCTTCCAAGAAATTATCAATGCAAAATTGCCCTGATTTCCTGGAACCAGAGGGTAAAATAAGCATGGAAAGAATCCGGCAATCACCTCAGGAAGGAGACTCCAAAATAAAAACTCCAAGGAACATTGTAGCCAAATTTCAGAACTATTAAGTCAAGGAAAAATTACTACTAGTGGCCAGAAAGAAACAATTCAAATATTGGGGAGTCTCAATCAGCATTCCACAGGACTTTGAAACTGTAAGGTTAAAGCATCAGAGGTCATGAAAGATGATATTCTAGAAGACAAATAAGCAAGGACTACAACCACAAATCACTTATTCTGCAAAATTACACATAACACATGAAGGGAAAAATTGTCATTCAATGAAATAGAAAGATTATGAGCTTTCATAAGGAGAAGATCACAACTAAACCTAAAATGTAATCTCTAATATCAAGCCCCAAGAGAAGCATAAACAGGTAAAAAGAGAGAGGAAAACATAAAGGATTCAATAGAGCTAAACTACTGGCATGCTTGCATGGGAAGATGATATTTATAATTCTTAAAAATTTTATCACTAACATATAACTAGAAGGAATATACAGAGACAGAGATTATGGATATAAAGTGAATTTCAAGAAATGACATAAAAATAATTAAGGGATGAGAAAGAGGAGTACACTGGGTGCAGAAGGAAGGGAGAGGTATAGTGGGGTAAATTATTTCACATGAAGAGGCACAAAAGATCTATTATAGCAGAGGGTGTGGACTCCTCCCCTAACCATTTTGAACCCCCAAGATCTGAGAAAGGCCTAAAACCTGTATTGGTTAATCAGGAGAGCTCTTTTGGTCCACTTTGAGCTTAACATACCATAAGGTTTTGCATGCTCTAGCATAACAGACATGCTTTCCTTTGCTCTCTGAGTGAACCCACAATTCCCTTTTCTGTGTCAGAAACTACAAGACCAGATGAAGATGACCAGGAACATTCTCCTGTTTATGACTACCAAGGACAAGGCTCCTTAAACCAGACATTACCTTTAATAATTGAATTTTTATTATCTTATTATTTTATGGACACATGCTATGTTACATTACGTGACATGATGTGATGTGATGTGACATGATGAGATATTATGTTATGCTCATGTTACTTCATAGTAGAAGAAACATAGATATCCTACATATAATTTCAATCAACACTTTAACACTTTTCCTATCTCATTGTATTTACAGCCTATCCAATTAAGAAAATTCCTTTATCATATTATGATTAATACATATGGAGACTAATTTTAGCAGACATAGGCATCCAGAACCAGGAAGGGAGGCAGGGGGTGACAGAGAATTGCTCTGAAGATATAAGGTCTCTTTTGTCTGTCCATCCTTGAGTTCATTGTCTATAATGAACTTTCATTTGTATCTCTACATGCATGTTTCACAAAACTTGAGAAAAATAAGCACTCACTTGCAGCCCAGTTTCATTTGCCTTTTTAAGAACAGACTTAATAATGGTTTACAGTAATGGTGAGATTTGCTTGGATGGAACAGTACTAGAGATTGGACCCTTTCACCAGCACACTGGGACTGGATGTCTGCAGGACTTGTTCTCTTGAAAAGTTCCCTCCCTGTTTGGGTGTGGAGGGGCGGTAAGTCCCCTTCTCTACTTCTGCTTCTAATGGACTGTGCTTGTTAATTGCAGTATCAACTTTTTTTCTCCCTAAGCTAGCTCTGGAGATGAAGGTCACATATATAGGTCTTCTCTGCAGTTTGAATATCCTCTGCAATTATGTCTATACTCTGGTGGGAAGGTTTTTCACTGCTGATTTGCTTAAATGGCAAAGTGAGAATGAGGTAGAAGCTTCTTCCCTTAAAGCTCACAAAACCACTTCAGCTTCAGCACTCTTCCCCAAGTGCTGTATAATCTTCCGCCTTCCCTTTCCCTTAAAGGCTACAATCCTGATGGGGACTCACATTACTGAACTTAATTTCATCGCTACTTGCCCCTTTAATTTCAAAGGGGCCCTCACTGGCACTCTGAGGGAGGACTGCAAGACTGAATTTCCATCTGTCCTTCTTTGCTCCTCTCTCAACTAGGAGAGGTATAATGGGGCTTAGATCCTTGCAAATTCCCCACCCCCTCTTCCTCAGACCAATAGTAGCCAATTTGTGATGGAGGTTTCTAATGAGCCTCTAATTCCCACTCTCCCTGCCATTAATTATACACTTTGTATTTGTCTGTAATTGTCAGTTTGTATGTTTGTGTTGTAAAATGTCTGAGTGTTGCTTTGTGAGCTAGATTCTGTTATGGTGAATAGAGCACCAGTCCTGGAGTCAGGAGTCAGCCTCAGACACTTGACACACTTATTAGCTGTGTGACCTTGGGCAAGTTACTTAAGTCCAATTGCCTTGGCTTCCCTTCTCAAAAAAAAAAGTTTTAAAATGTGAGCAACCAAAGACTTCTAAGGGATGCAGCTAGGAAGAAAGAAAGGGAAGGAAGGGAAGACGGAAGGAAAGAAAGAGAACTTTAAGATTCTTTTCCTTATGGTTCCAGGTCTGGCCAGCCTAGAATTACAGTGAAAAGTCAGATGCAGCTAAAAAAACTTACCATAATCAGGAGGTGTTGAGGTTAATCATTAAGAAGTTTAGAAACTTACCATTTTAGATTTGCAAGAGAAAACTCCTGACACTTTTGGGATAATTCCAGGAGCTCATCCACTGCTAAAATACCTCCACACAATCCTGATCACTCAGAATTTCCCATTACTTCCCCAGAGTTAAGAGGGCATCTCAATATGGGGATTATAAACAGCCACAAAGGTTCTTGTTAACCCCTCTCATCCCAGATCAGATTAAGAGAAGAGAATGTTAAAGAATTGTAGGGAAAACTTGAATCAGCCTTTCCTACCTGGCAAAAGGAAGGGAGGGGCAGCGATGACAGAATGGGAGTGGCCCTAATGTCCCTGTGCCCCTTGGCATTTTGCAGCCTAGCTCTCTAGGCAAAACCTGGGAGTATCATAAGTTCAATACATTCTGCCCACCCTGCCCCAGCAGCTGCAAGTGGCCCTAGCCTCAGAAAGTTCTACAGCTTTGGGGAGGGGAGAGGTGGACAGGTCAAGCCCATGAGAAGTCTTCCCTGAGCCAGGCCACTAAGAATTATAACTACTGAGAAGGCCCTGGCATCAACTACCTTGGCACGTAGGCAGTGTTCTCTGCAACACCCCAGAACCCAGTCTGTCTGGGAGAATCCTGGTGCCCCTGGAAGGCCTGGCATAGCACTACGAGGCGAGAAGCCAGCCAGTCTTTGCTTTTGGCAAGCCATACTTCTCTATTCCAGTTGCAGAAATGTATCAGCTTTGTAATTTATGATAAGCTACTTTATCTCTGTTTCCCTCTTTCCTGATTTGTCAAGGGAAAAATAATAATTGTTATGGGATCAAAATGATAGAATGATTGTAAAGCACTTAACACAATGACTGGCATATGCTAGACACAACATAACTATGATCTCTCTAAGTTAAAGTAACTATTCCATACCTGATAACTTTGAAGTGGTTTTTAAAATAACCAAAATAATAAGATCAATAATTTCTCTATGTGATAATCTTACAATCTTACAATCTCTCAATACAATTGATTTCATCTGAAGTTTATTGCTTGTGTTATTACTGTGTTTCCAACTTGTATTACATTTCTAAAATTCTCTTAGATTGTAAAATTTGAGAGACCAGTGTGAGGTAGAAATTGTGTTAAAGAAATTTTTAATCTAATTTTTGTTGCATATGAACTGGCCTTTTTAAAAAAGAATGTGATTTAAAAATTAGATAATTTGAAAACTGTTAACATTTAATGAGGGTATATTTGGTTATAAGCAGGTAATAGTAAGAATACTGATTAACAGATTGCAGAGTTTTCATTTGAAATCTTGGCTATTACGATAATATATAAGGTGGTTTAGAGTTGTAGTTTCAACTTATGAATGACAAGCTGAATGATTCCCTGTGCAAAGAAATTTGGAAATACATTCCTCAAAATTGATAATAGATTGTTTCAAGTTATAAATACATAATATTGTGTAGAGTACTGTTATGTTTCTAAATTGTGCAATTTGGTAAACAATTATATCAGCTGTGATGTTGTAAAAGCAATTCCTCTTATGATCTAGATGTTAGATTAAGAATTGTAACAAAAAGAAAAACATAGGAGAGAATAAATGGGTTAGGGTAAACTTCCAAGTTACTGCTATCAACTCTATGCAAAGGTTTTCTGTGTTGTAGAATTCCTACTGAGTAAATGAGAATTTTTGCAAATAGTTGTGTGATTTTCAAGCTTGCTTGATCTTAGGATATATGTGTGTGTACACACAAACACACACACATTTATATTTATGGTATTACTATCATTTCTATATTAATATAATATGCTATATACACATGTATACATATACACATATACATGCACATATACATGTGTGCATATGTACACATGTGTATATATGCATGTATATGTGTATGTAAATAAATGCATATATATATGTGTGTATGTATTTAAAGGTTTGTGGACTACCACATTCACTACGTGAAATTCCAGAATGTAATTATTTTATTAATTTCTAGTGATATATTAAGAAATAAAGGAAAGAAAGGATACTGAGTACATTTGAAAATGTCTGGTAAATTGTGTTATTGCAATAAGTGTAATTTAGTTGGGTATGTACTTCTTGGCTTATAAAAACTGAATCTCCTCTACATTACAAACACCTCTTCCATTAAGGTATTTTGTGATATTTGGAATTCTGTAATAACTAGAAATTTAGCTTTTTATAATACTTTGGGAATTTATTCATATTACTTAATGATATTTTACACCAATGAAGGTTTAATGAATTCCAATTCTAAAGGTTTATTTTGGCTTTAAGGTAAAAAAGAGATATATCTATCGCTTTAAAAGTTTCCAACTAATTTTCAGTGTAAAAAAATTAGTGATTATTCTTCTTTACATTAGCATAAATTTTAAACTGTTTTTAAAGAAGGGGAAATACTTTGAGAAGAAATAGTTTATTTTTAAATATCTTCTGTGATTTTTTGGAAGGCCTACTAAATTTTCATTTGCAAGAAAATTTATTGCTAAATTAGTGTAATTAGCTGTAAAGCAGAAGAGATCTTGCTGTTTTGATCTGAATTTGCAGTCATCCCATTGTCTAAGCAAGAGTTAAATTGATGTTTGAATTTATCACATGTATAAGATTCAATTCCTGAAGTGTCTGATTCTTCCAGACTGAGTATAATTAGAGAACAACAAACAAGCTTGTGAAATAAAGACATGAATCTATCAACTTGTGAGGTGAAAGTTAGGAACTTCTTATTTTGTTTAAGGAATAGAATTCCAGTACAGACAGTTATGTTAGTGAACAGTAGTAACTTATGAGCTTTCTTGTATTATCTTACTGGGAAATCTAATATTATTTTTAATGCGGAATCCAAACGTGTGGAAATTTATGCAAACTGTTTAAGACTCAACTTAGATTTTCCTGTTATTTAAAGGGATTCTGAGAGCAGTAATATTTTTCTGTGATCAATCTCTTAGTGTTACCAATGGAAGATTAAATACTTATTATCTAGGTTATGTGATCCTTGAGAGCTGGACTCAGCTGTAGCTCTGATTATTGGAACTTGCTGTTAAAGACTTTATGAGACTGCAATTTATTATTGTTTTGAGCATTGATTACAGGGATAATTGTCTCATGTATCATATGTCATAAAGCCAATAGTAGAGTGGGCATATGCTGCAGACTGAGAACTGCTAAATGTGGATGTCTATATCTGGGAAGAGTTTTGAGGATAGGTAGGATCTTCCTAACTCTATTTCCCAATTGTGCTATTTCCTTTCTGAAAAGGAAAACTCTCCACCTGATTAATCCTGAGCACTACGTTGAACATTGTATCAGCAAGCACCCCAGCACACCCAGGGTGGCTGCTAGCACAGGTTCTTAGATCTGCTTTTCTAAAGGAAAGCAACTCAAAATGGGTTAACAATCTTACTTTAATCAAACA
>JAQQSU010008105.1:0-13041 GCA_028627135.1 Pseudochirops cupreus | reverse complement strand
CACGTGACCACATTCAGCCTATTAGGGAACAGAGTATACTTTCAAATATCCAAGGGTCCTCAGGGTCACGTAGCCACTTTAGCAAAGGGCCTAGGGGCAGGGAAGATCTTCAGATTCCCATAACAGCCTTGTTTAGGAGATGACGGTTGAGCTGAGCCTTGACTGGAACCAGGGATTCCCAGAGATGAGGGTGAGAAAAGGGAACATTCCAACCACCTGGAAAAGCCTGTATAGCCTCAACAAGGCAGGAGGTAGCACGTCATGATCTGTGCAATAGCAAATAGGCCAGTTCAGAGATTAGTTGTAACCAGTGTTATCATCGCAATGATTCTTTAGACGCCTTTCTTGATCTCTCTAGCTATAATTGCCTTATGAACAAAAAAAATACATTTATTTTATATGTATTTCTGTGTACGTTTTGTCTCCTTTAATAGTCCCTTGAGGACAGGGACTGTTTCATTTCCAAGCCCCATGCCACCTACACTACAATCATACTCTTAATTCACTTTACCTTTCTCCCACTGGAACCTTGGACCTTGAGTTCTGAGTTGTTGCCTTATCTTCTTCAAACCAGATGTTACTTTTCAGCTATTTCCATACCAAGCTGCCATTTTGTACCACCTTCTCTCCAGCTCCCTTATTGTGTTGTATTCTTCCATTAGAATGTAAGCTCCTTGAGGATAGGGACTACCCTTTATTTGTATCCTCAGTGCTTGGCACAGTGCCTGCAAATATAATAAGCACTTACTAAATGCTTTCCCATTCATTCTTTGTATCTCTAGAACCTAGCAAAATACCAGGCAGATGGGTACTTAATAAATATCTGTTGATTTTTTTTTTTTTTTACTACAAGAAAGGATACAGCAAAGAGGTGAGGGTAATATCTGTATTCTCAAGTCCATAGTCCCAAGAGAACTCCAAAGCATGTAGGAAAAGCAATGAGTTACTATCACCATTAATGGCAATAGGTAAGCTAAGATTCTACATTACCTCTACAGGTTGGTATGCCATACTGACAAACCAAATTTTCAATTCTAGGCCATGTCCCTTCTATCATTATGAAATTCTATGTAGGCCATTATTTACCTTATTTTAAAAGTATTGTATATTTTGTTATATAATAGCTGTGGTAAGTTTATGTTGCCATAATATAATCAATCTGTCCTCTTAATGTGTTTGCCTCAAGTGAAGGAGGGGATTCAATATATGATTTGGGCAAAATCATAGCCCCCTCTCCTCCGGTCACATTTGTTTGAGTTCCCTGGGTAAATGGGGATAGACATAGTTGTTATCATACCATTAGATTCCTTTGGGTTGTAGAATGTGTTCTCCATGAGCTTGTAAGCCTATCAGTGTGGATTTTTCAACCCCTCCTCACCTGTGTAATTCTCATCCACGACCTTCTTTAAATCTTCCATTAAGGTTTCTCCCAGCATGTTGGAGCCATATGGTTGATTCTTTAAAAATTCTGTGGACCACTCAGACTTGTTCACTCTCAACATTTGACCAACCTACCTCCTTTTCCAATCATGCATTTTTTTGTTGATGACTTTGTAATGAAATTTCCCTCATGTTTCTCTGTTCTGTTTTATGAGATCATGGTATAATATGATTTCCAGCAATAGCATCACTGGAGAATATTTACTGTCAAAAATGAATCTTAGAGAGTGCCCATTTTATTTTCACTTAAATGTTTTCATATATACGACATACTTGTTATGGATATGTATACAGAACTACAAAACTACACTCAGCGCAGTGCTTGGCACACAGCAAGTGTTTAGTGTTTTTTATTCATTCATTTCATTCATTCATTAAAAGTTGCAAACAAATTTTTATGGAAAAGTTGAGAAGTCAGAAAGTGATCTTGATAATCACGTTTGGTTTTTTGTTTGTTTTTTCAGGGAAGCAAAGGACACTATCGGTACCACTGGCAAAGTCACAATGTCAAGCATAGTGGTGTGGATGACATGGTGCTCCTGTCCAAAATCACTGAGGACTCCATTGTGGAAAATCTGAAGAAAAGATACATGGATGACTATATTTTTGTATCCTTTGAAGGTTTGAGCAGAATGTTTATAAATGAAATTTCTAAGGTTCAAACTATTGGAAGAAGGAAGATGATATTGGCATTCTTCCTTATTTAACTTTTATAAATTTATGTCTAACTTATATAACTTTTGAGACTATTGTACTGGCCAGAATCATCATTAAGAGTAGACAAGGGGATTGCGTGCTGCCATAGGGGAACGGGGGTGGGAGAGGGAGTGGGAGAAAATTTGAAACTCAAAAAGCTTGTGGAACTGAATGTTGTAAACTAAAAGTAAGTAAATTTTTAAAAATATTATAGGATTGCAGGATTTAGAATTAGGAGGGAAGTTAGTTCTGGTTTCCTTAATATATGAGGTCCAGAGAAGCACTTTGGAAGGGACCAAACAAAAAGCTTTGTGAGGATGGAAGGGTCATGTCCGGAAAAAAAAAAAAAAAGAGTAGGCAAAGGGAAGCTGCCTAGAGTGCAATGCCAAAGGTTGCTCAGTAGCTCAGTCATGCCCAATTTTTCATGATTCCATGGACTGTAGCATGCTAGTCCCTTCTGTCCTCCACTATCTCCGAAAGTCTATCCAAGCTCATATTCATTACTTCCATGACATTATCTAGCCCTCTCTTCCTATACTGTCCTCTAATCCTTTTACCTCGGATCTTCTCCAACATCAATCTTTTCCAAAAAATCCTGTCTTATCTTTATGTGGCCAAAGTAGTTAAGCCTCAGCTTTAGTATTTGTCCTTCCAAAAAAACAGTCTGAATTAATTTCTGAATTAGTTAATTATTAATTGATAGTCTGAATTGAGTAATTCTCCTTTCTGTCCAAGGGACTTTCAAAAGTCTTCTTTAGCCCTACAATTCGAAAGTGTCAATTCTGGGGTGCTCAGCTTTCCTCAAAGTCCAAATCTCATAGCTATACATTCTTGTTGGAAAAGTTATAGTTTTGACTATACTGAACTTTCTCAGCAAGGTGATGTCTCTGCTTTATAATATGCTGTCCAGATTTGCTATAGCTTTCATTCCAAGGAGCAAGTGTCTTTTAATTTCACTGCTGCAGTCTGCCTGCAGTGATCTTTAAGCCCAAGAATATAATAAAATCTAACATTGTTTCCATTTCTTCTTCCTCTGTTTGCCAGCAAGTGATGGGACCAGTTCCACAAGGAGGAACCTTATAAAATGACTTTTTAAAAATTCACTTAACTTTAGTGCCAGAAAATTCTACTCTCCATGGCACTTATTTTGTTATGTCAAGTCACACATGTAATGTTAAGGGCCAAATCCTTTATGTACAATAGTGCGCAAGGAAAAAAAAATTTTAAATACATTTTATTATATCCTTTGTCTTTAAATCATCTTAGCCTTTCCCCCTTTCTTAACCCTCTCCTTTGACAAAGAAGAGCAATTAAATAAAAACCTCCAATGTGATGCTCACATTGGCCAGTGTATACAGTGTTCTATCCTAGTGGTCTTCTGGCTTTCTGACATGAAGAAGGAGTTTTGTTTCATTATCTTTTTTCAGAGGCCTTCACTGGTTTTTCAATTACTCAGAGTTAAAGGCTTCCTTTTGGTAATATTTTTCATTTACTTCATTAATGAAAGTTATTATGTGTATTGTTCTCCTGGTTCTGCTTATTTTGTCCTGCATCAGGTCATAGAAATCTTCTCATTTTTTTCTGAATTCCTCATTTGTTACTTCTCACCACAAAAGAATATTCCATTCCATTTTTTTCAGCCATGATCAATAGGTACCCATTTTGTTTCTAGTTTGGGGCTACCACAGTACTCCTATTAATATTTGGTATATAGCATAAGGTCAGAGATGTAGAATCATTAGGGACCTCAGAAGACCAGTCCCTCATTTTACAGATGAGGAAACTGAGGACCAGGGAAGTTAAGTGGCTTGCCCAAGATCACACAGTTAATAAGCAAAGAAGGCAGGAGCTTAATCCAGGGCTCTTCCTACTCTGCTTGATTTTTTTTTTAAGGGACACAAGGAATTCACTTTTCAAAGGTGGGATGTGGGAGTGAAGGCAACCAATTTTGAGACCTTGCCTAGAGTATACAAAGGCTTTGTTTCAGCACTGATATCTGCTGGTTTTAATCTAGAACCACATTAGAGATGTCGTGGGTTTTCCTAGTGTTCCTAGAAGCACTCAGATTCCCCCCTCCTGGTGCTGCTTGGGCTGCTAGTAGAGAGGAAAAAAAAATGGAGTCAGCATAGAGATAGTCTCTTTTCTGCCCTACAGACTTAATAACATCTTGTTAATGGCCTTCCAGTTTGAAATTTTTTTTCAGGGAATTAATAGAGGTAATCTCTTTTTTTTTTTTAGTCCAGGAACAAGTGTGTATATTTTTAAAACTCAGATTTACATGATCTTTTTTGTTTTGTTTTTTCAAAATTATCCCATACTAAAAAAAACATGGCCAATTTTTCTGCATTCTTATGTTTGTCTAGGGACCTCAGCAGCAAATCTATTCCAAAGAATACCTAAAATTCTTGTCTTTCTTTGTGTCTAACTTTCGGCATGCCAAAGGCAACTTTTAAAAAGTTTTTCTAAAAAGCAATGTGGAATTTTAATACAAACTTAGGTTACCTTCATTATGCTCTTGGACTAGCTGGAGCTAGCATCCTGGGACTGGGGCTGGGTCCCAGATGTGTCCCAGCATCCAGGGTGGTACAATTCCTTTCCCCTAGGGTCATCCATTTCCAGAGCCAAATCTGAGAGGCCACCCCCTCCCCACTTTACTGCACTCATTTGGCCCACCTGGCTGCCATCTGGATATCATAAGACCACACTTGTCCCAAGATGAGGGATGAACAGTTTGCCCTGGGCATCCATATCATGTGGGACAGCAGTTGGGAACATCAGTGTCAAAGGTGATTCACAGTGCATCCGTGATGAATTCTATCCTACCCCCTTCATGATCACTGTCATTCCACCCTCTCATCCCACTGTACCTTCTATGAACCTTATTCTCTTGTGATGCTATGGACCTGAGTCAGAGGACCTGAATTTAATTTGATCTAATTCTTCCTACCTGTGTGATCTTGGGCAAGTTACTTTTTTTTTTCCTAGTTTCCTCATCTGAAATGTTAGAGAGGTCATTCTGGCTCTTAATCTATGAGCTTTAAAAACTTATTTAAACTGATGTAATTACAAGTCATTAGTTTCACCTTGGCCCTTTCCTGCGTTATCAAGCTTAGGTCTTGATTTGCTTTTTTCAAAAAACTGAGATCTGCCAATTTACATGGCATAAAAGTACTGGCTGCTTACACAATAGCCTTGCTGCCGAGGGGTCTACAGTTTTGCCTGTACTTCTGTGTTGTGTCCTGAAAAGACATTTGCGAGTCAGCTGTTTGGAAATGGGAATGCATTTTCCCATATATCTCTAGTGGTTAAATTCTCAGAACAGCCTATAAAAGCAGCATGTCAGCTACATTTATGGATAGCTCAGCAAAAGGGAATACTGGATGACTGGATATGTGGCTCCCCTGAACCCCCACAGTCTCCTGCAGTAGCCACAGTCGCGGTTATTCTTTTAGTGAGAAGGAAGCCTGGTAGCACCTCCTTTCCCAACAGTAATTATCTCCCCCAAGGAGATCATAAGTTTCTCGAAGTCAGGGGCTGGTCTTGTTTATCTCTGTATTTCACATCTTCCCCTACCCCCCATAGTTTCTGGCACAGTGCCTTAGAGTTTGTGGACTCTCAATAAATATTTCCTGATGGATTGCTTATCAAGACACGTTCTTTGAGTTTACACAGCAGGATGGAAACCATGATTCATTTCTGTGGGTTAAAGTATGCACCTTCGTTAGAATTGCCTAAGTTTCTACTGACTAAGAAGGTGTTCACCAGTGTGTGCCCACCTTGGTGTTAAATTCTCGGTGAAAAAGGAAATGAGTTACTTGAGCACTATTGCCTTTTGGGGGTAATTTTATTGATTCATTTTGTTTTTGTATTCACCTATGTCCCTCCTTCTTCCTCTCTTTCTACTCCACCCCCACCCCAAAGCAATCCTTCCCCTGTAATAAAGAAAAAGAAACAATTAAAACAAAATCAACTCACACACCTACTGGCTCTGACAGTATATACAACTTTCTATACCCATAGGTCCCCACCTCTCCAATGAAAAGGACCATATGTTTATCCCTTGCATGGGGCCAAGATTGGCCACACAACATTCAGTTCTATTTTATTGTTCCTTTAATGCACGTTGCTGCGTTCATTGTATCTGCCCCCAGTTCACCTTGTATTAGTTCATACTCTTCCTGTTTCTCTGAATTCTTCACAGTTACAGTTTCTTGCAGCGCAAGAATATTGTGTTACATTAAGTAGCACAATGTTTAGCAATTCTCCCATCAGTGGGTACCCACTTTCTAGTTTTTTATCACCACAAAAAGTGCTGTTAGGATTATTTTGGTATATATGCATCTTTAAATTCTTTCATTGACTTCCTTGAAGTATATGCCATGCAGTGGGATATCTATCTCAACTGAATAGCATGAACAACTTAGCTCCTTTTTTTTTTCCATATAATTTCTTGTGATTTCCCAGAATGCTCTAGCCAATGACTTCCAACGGTGAGTATATTAGTGACACTATGGATTTTAGAGGGACTGTTTGGACTGCCGGGTTGCACAGTGGATAGAACTGTGGGCCTCTAGTCCAGAAGACTCCCCTCCTGGAGTTCACATCTGGCCTCAGACGCTTAGTACCTGTGTGACCCTGGGCAAGTCATTTAGCTCTCTTTGCCTCAGTTTCCTCCTCTGTAAAGTGAGCTGGAGAAAGAAATGGTGAACCACCCCAGCATCTTTGCCAAGAAAACCCCAAATGGGGTCACGAAGAGTTGGACGTGGCTAAAATGACTGAACAGCAACAACTGTGGAAAGAACACTGGACTTGTAATCCTAAGACCCAGTGTCGACTCAAGCTCCCACCACTTGCTAGCTGTGTGACCGTGGGCCAAGTCACTCCATCTCTGAGCCTCTATTTTCTTATATGTAAATTGGGAATGATCATGTCTTCCCTTCCATCCTCACAGGGATTTTGTGAAGTTCACATTAGATGCTGCACAAAGCACTTTCCAATATTAAAGTGTAACATAAAATGCAAACTATTCTGTTATTTCCTGAAATATTTGAATGCGTATTTAGCTATATCAGTACAGCAGTCCCTTTGGCCACACCTGCCCCTTTGCCTGCTTTTGCATCATGTTGAGCAAAGGAGGGTTTTTACATTTTAAACACAATAAAACTATTAAAAGAAGGTAAAACAACAGTCTTAGCTCCTGGGAGGTAGGCCCTCAGTTTGCCAACCCCCATATGGTATAGAGGACACTGAATTTTGGAGTCAGAAAGACCCATCTCAAAGCTACATAGACCTTAGCAAGTTGCTTGTGATAGGACTTAGTTTCCTGATCTGTAAAATGAGAAGGTTATTCTTAATAATCTTGCAAAGTTCTTTCTGGCTCTAAATCTGTAATCCTATGATCTTTATAGGGCAGATGGGTGGTACAGTGGATAGAGTACTGGGCCTGGTACTCAGGAAGACTCATCTTCCCGAATTCAAATCTAGCCTCAAACACTTACTGTGTGACCCTGGGCAAGTCAATTAACTATATTTACTTCAGTTTCCTCATCTGTAAAATGATCTAGAGAAGGAAATGGCAGTATCTTTGCCAAGAAAACCCCAAATGCTTGAACATGATTGTCTTGTTTTCTTTCTCATGGTTTCTCCCGTTTGTTATACCTCTACATAACATGACTAATGTGAAAAATTGTTTAATAGGAATGTATATGTAGAGCCTATATCAGATTGCATGCTATCTTGGGGAGGGAGAAGGAGAGGGAGAGAAAATTTAAAACTTATGGAAATGAATGTTGAAAACTAAAAATAAATAAACTTCAAATTTAAAAGAAAAAAGAAATTAAGACTCATTCAACATAAAAAAATTTTCAGCCTGGAATAAATAATACCTCCTGTTTTGATGGTTCTTTAAGGTTTACCAAGTTTTTCATTTTATGGATGAGGAAACCGAGGCCCAGGAGAAGTTAAATGACTTCACCAGGGTCAAATAACTAATAGGTGTTAGGTCCAAGTCTCCTCACTCCATACTATCTTCTTTTTTTTTTTGCTTTTTGGAGGGGGAAGGCAGGGCTGTTGGGGTTAAGTGACTTGCCCAAGGTCACATGGCTAGTATGTGTTAATTGTCTGAGGGGGGATTTGAACTCAGGTCCTCTTGACTCCAGGGCTGGTGCTCTCTTCACTGTGCGACCTAGCCACCCCCACTCCATACTATCTTAATAACTTCCATAGGTGTTTATAAAATAATACAAATAGTTTAGCACCGTATATTTTCTTCACATAAAGTTTTATTTTATTGCCTTCTCTGTTAAGGTAATAGATGTCATAGAAGTGATAGAGCAGCATTACGTTAAAGTGATAAGTGGTTTGAGTTAGGTTTTTTCTTTTTCTTTTCTCTTTCTTTTTAAAAATCCTTCATGGTTAAGAGTCAGAACCTATTAGATTTCACATTAAATTGTGAAATCGCCCCCTGCAGCCCTTCTCCTAAGGCATTCTTTTTATTATTGAAGATCAGCATTTGAATCAATCATTTGTTAATGCTTCCCCTCTGAATGGCCATTTCTTTGGGCCGCATCAGAGCAGAGTTGACTGGGAAAATGCTGATCTTGTTTACTAACAAAATCCAACATTTCAGCTGTTAATGTTCACAAAAGCATACTCTGTCCTCCATATTTGTTTCCTGGAAAAATTGTCACGTTTCTTGAAATTTTAATTCTGCATAATGTGAGAGAAATATTGCAGTTTCTCCCCCCTCCTCCCCAAACCGAACTTGTCTGGCTTTCCCTGGACATGCTTGGAATGACTTAATGTCTAGCTTCTTGGTTGCAAACACCAGTTACTCGTGAAAGTCACTCAGTGTTATATATTCAGCACATCTTTCCGTCAAGGCTATTTTTGCACTTAACCAACTCTAAGTTATATTTAGCACTTTGAAATATTTACAAATGAGGGCTTATAGACTTTGTGCATAGGTCAAGTCAGAAAACACTGAAGTGCTTCCTATGTGCCAGTCACTACGCTAAGTGTTCATGATGCAGAGGAAGGCAAAAATAACCTCTGCCCTTGAAATTCACAGTGTAACGGGGAGACAACATGCAACCATGTGCATATAACATATATACAGGGTGAATTGGCATTAATCTCAGAGGGAAGCATTAGCTTTGAGGCGACCAGGACAAGCTTCTAGGAGAAAATGGGACTTTAGCTAAGACTTTAAGAAAACCAAAGAAGCGAGGAAATAGAGAGAAGGGGGGACATTCCAAGCATGGAAGACAGCCAGTGAAAATGCAGGGAGTCAGATTATAGCAGTGTTGTTGTTCAATAGTTTCGGTTGTGTCTGAATCTCCATGACCCCATTTGGGGTTTTCTTGGCAGACACTGGAGTAGTTTGCCATTTCCTTCTCCAGTTCATTTTACAGATTAATCAATCAATTAATTAATTAACACAAACTTACTATGTGCCAATCACTGCTAAGCACTGGGGATAGAAAAAAAAAGCAGAAACAGTCCCAGCCCTCCCAGAGTTTATAATCTAACAAGGGGGACAACGTGTTTAAATAGGCATGTGCAAATGCAAGCAGAAGAGGTGAGGGAGTTAATCCTGAGAGGGGAGGGCTCTGACCTTCCCAAAGTCAGCTGATCAGATGAACCCAAGGAAGCACCAGAGAACTCAACAAAACAATTTTTGCTGACACAAATTGATGTAATTTGTTTCCTCACTCTTGTTCTAGATTTGAGGGAGGCAATGTGATGCAGTATAAAGTCCGAATCAAAACCTGGCTTATTAGAGCTTTGTTGCTACCAAACTTTGTGTCTTCCTTATTGTTGTTCAGTCATTTCCAACTCTAAACGACCCCTTTTGGAATTTCCTTGGCAAAGATACTGGAATGGTTTGCCATTTCCTTTTCCAATGGATGAAGGCATACAGAGGTGAAGTGACTTGCCCAGGGTCACACACCTAGCAAATGTCTGAGGCTGGATTTGAACTCGAGTTTTCCTGACTCCTGACCCAGTGTTCTATCCACCGAGCCACTAGCTGCCTCATGTACTCCTTGGGCAACTTATTTCACTTGTCTAGGGTTGTTTCTTTATCTAGAATACTAATATGCTACATCTATATAGTTTTTTCGGCAGTTTGCAAGACTCAAGAAAGAGTCTTTAATCTTCCTAAAGTGCAGTATTGACAGTGTCTATCCCCCTATTCTGTAAACTCATGGTTCACTACAGATGTTATTAACCCATTTTCCAAATGGGCAGGCAATCAGAAGAGTGAAATGCCCAAGGTGAACCAGCTATAATATAACAAAGCCAATGCTGAATCCACATTTTTTTTTGTTCCGAGTCCAATGCTCTTTCTTCCACACCCTACTTCTTCTAGTCATTCTTAATTTGCCCATCTGTAAAATGAGATGATTGAATGAGACACTCTTTTTCCAGTCTAAAAATCTATTGAACCAGATATCATCTTTTGGCATGGAGTACCTTGCATCACAGAAAAACACATTTTACAAATTACATTTTTAGGCCACACCTACACAGGTAAAGGTTAACTAGTGGGTTGAGGCAATTATCCGGATCTTTCTGAAGGACCGTCTGAATTATGTAGTGGGAACTGGTAGTGATTGGATTATATTGATGGTTACCTTGGGTTTCCACTTTGCTTTCTTTCACCCCACCCCCAATATTCAATCTGTTGCCAAATCCTGCCTATTTTACCTTCCTAGCTTCTCTCATATATACCTCCTTTGCTCTGGTGCTGCCACTATCCTGGTGCAGGCTCTTACCACCTCACAACTGAACTATTGCAATAATCTGTGTGTTGGTCTTGCTACCTCATATCTCTCTCCACTCTGCTTTCAAATCTTCCTAAAGTACAGTATTGATAGTGTCTATCCCCCTATTTTGTAAACTTATGGATCCATTCTATTACACCTATAGCCTTCGGCAAGTCTCTTCATCTCTTTAGGGTTCCATTTTCACATGAGTGAAATGATAAACATTAAAGTTGCTTCTAGATCAAACTGGACAATCCTATGAATATGGATTATTCTGATGTTAACCACCAAAGGCCAACCAAGTTAGTTACTACTACCATCCATTCTCTCTCACCTCCAGGATCAAATGTAAAAGCCTCTTTGACCTTTGTAAAAGCCCCCACAGCCTGGCTTCCTTCTACCATTCTAGTCTTCTTGCCTCCCCCCACAGTACTCTGTGAATCCGTGACATGGTCTCCTTGGTGTTCTTCACCCAAGACGTTCCATCTCCATGTCCCCTAAGGCTGGAATACTCAGATTCCAGCCCAGATCCCATCTTTACAGGAAGCCTTTCCTGATCCTGAGTAATTCTAGTGTCTTCCCTCTGTTGGTTGTCTCCTGTTTATTTATTTATTCTTTTTTTTTTTTTTTTGCTATTTGGAGTGGGGAGGGCAGGGCAATTGAGGTTAAGTGACTTGCCTAAGGTCACATGGCTAGTAAGTGTTAAGGGTCTGAGGCCATATTTGAACTCAGGTCCTACTGACTCCAGGGCTGGTGCTCTATTAACTACACCATCTAGCCACCCTCCCTATTTATTTATTTTTTATCCTGTAGATATCTTATTTAATCATAATTGGTTTTGTGTTGTTAGACCATGAGCTCCTTGAGAGAAGAGACTGTGTTTTTGCCTTTCTTTGTTTTCCCAAGGCTTATTAGCACATGCTTGATTAATAAGTGCTTATTGACTGACTGGTTGACTGCCTGTCAGTCCAGTTTAGATCTGTAGACAAACCCACACACAAACAATTCAGAAGCTTATCCAAATAATTTAGGCCAAAACCTTGCTGGGAAAACCTCATCATTTTGCAAGATCCCATCAGCCACAGTTCTCCACACATCACCAACCTCTTTTGTCCCTGTGATAGAAGAGTGGAGCTATGAACTCCCAAACCTCCAGGAAAGGAGGATACTTCCTCATTTCTAATTTGTCTTCACTACTTTCTGTGCCTTCTCTGACTTTTTCACCTTGTCCCTAACGGGAGGGTACATTTCCCACCCCCACTCCTCCTGCTTTTTAACCTTTCCTTTTTGTATTGTCTTCCATTAGATTATAAGCTCCTTCAGGGTAAGGACTTTATCTGGTTTTTTATATTTCCATCTCCTGGACTTAGCACAGTGTCCCCACACACAATATGCACTTGATAAATGTTTTTTGACTGACTTTTTATCCTGTCGGGGGAGACTTAAAGCTTGGGCTAGTGGGCATAGTAGACCCAATCACACCATTCTGGCTACTGGTATTATCTTTGCTGTTGCCTAAATCATTCTAGTAACTAATTCAGCTAGCCTTTGGCAATTAACGTCAGAATAACCAATATTCAAGGATCATGGATTTTGTTCTGGAAGGAACATTAATGTTCATCCCTTTATTCATGTGAAAATGGAACCCTGAAGAGATAAAGAGACTTGCCCAACGTTATAGATGTAATAAATAGAGGAGGCAGGATTTTAATTCAACCCTATTACATCCAAGTTCAATATTCCCCTTGCACCCATTCACTAGTCTGAATTGTGTAGAGACAGGGACTATAGCTAATCAAATTCCACCCTGTGAGATTTCCAAGTAATAACCTTGCCCTTGCATATAATTAGATATAGATGTCTATAGCTCTCTCTATATCTTTCCTTGGGATGTTTAATGGTCAGTTTCTGGATGCTTGACCCTCCTCATTTCAAATCTGAGTTATTCAATAGTGATTTACAATATTCTTTGCACATGCTTTTTGCTTATGTTTGTACATATTATATTATATCTCCCTCAGCAGAATATAAATTCCTTAAGGGCAGGCACAGATTTGGAAGGGTTTTGGGTATTTGTGTTCTCAGCCCCTAACTAACACTTAATCGATGTTTATAGGGCATCTAGGTGGTACAGTGA
>JAQQSU010008104.1:0-13041 GCA_028627135.1 Pseudochirops cupreus | reverse complement strand
TATCTATCTATGCAATTATTATTATTATTATTGACTACATCCAACTGGAACTTGAGATACACAGGCACTGCAGTGGGGAGATCCATCCTGCCCTACCAAAAAGTGACATAGGAGAGAATAGACTGGGGGAGGGGGGACCCACCGGGATGGCTGTTTTGAGGCGGTAGGTGGGGGAGGGATGGGGAGAAAATATGTAACTCAAACTCTTGTGGAAATAAATGATGCAAACCATAATAAAATTTTTAAAAATAAATAAATAAAAAATAAAAAATCCATCTTGCCTCCAAAAAAAAAAAACAAAACCTATTCCAAGCATTCTAAACCTCATAAGGAAATGTATAGTAGATAAACCTGGATATTCAATTGTTAGCTTAAGTTTCTTCTTCACTGCATCAAGAAGAGCAGAGCCAGGGGAGCACAGGGTCTGGCCTTCACTTGACTACAGCCTGTGCCTACTGTCTGAGCAGCTAGGTGGCACAGGGCATCAGGCCTGGAGTCAGAAGACCTGTGTTCCAATGTGAACTCAGATACTAGTTGTGTGACCTTGGACAAATTACTTAATTGTTTTTACCTCAGTTTTCTCATCTGTAAAATGAGGTGGAGAAGGAAGTGGCAAATCACTCTAGTCTCTTTGCCAAAAAAACCAACAAAACCCCCAAATGTGGTTATGAAGAGTTGGACATGACTGAAACAAATGAACAACAGCAAGAAGTGTCTGGGCAAGGAATCATCTCTCTGCAGGAGCTAAGGCTGTCACTTCCCCAAAATTGTTTCAGTACCCTAACTACCCATCCACTAGCTGCATTTAACTGATGAAATCCAGTTTGGGAAACAAAAACCACCAGTCATATTTCCATTAGCCAACAAAGCTTATTATCTACCATCGATGAGAATCACAAATCTCTAGTGAGTCAATATGTGGTTATTGAAAAATATATAACTTAGAATCAGGAGACCTAGATCAAAGTCCCCACTCTAATATTAATTATGCGACCTCTGGAAAGTCACAAATCAATGTCTCAGTTTCCCCACCTATAAATTCAGAGGGGGGTTGGGTATAGGAGGAGTTGAACTAAGGGTTCTCTGAGGCCCTTCAGAAATCCTAGCCCATGTCCCAGAAAGACAATTAACGCATAACAAAACTATCACTCCTCTGATGCTCAACACACATGTCCTCACATCTCTTCATCTCCTTACCTAATGGTGTTAGTCCAGGTATAGCAACCAATATATTTTAAGAAACCTAATTCTCCTAGGGATTTATTTAGACAATGATAGAACTAAACCCAATCTCCCCTAAGGATAAAACACAAAGTTCTCATCCTTGTATTAGGTTAACTTCTCAAAGATATAGACAAAAGAGAAAAATTACTCTAGGTTCTCCATTCAGCAGCCTGAAGGCCAGTGCAAAGAAATTATGAACAGCAGCTCAAATGCACCCTGGTTCCAGTACCATGATGCCCTATTTTGGACAACTGAATCTTTATGACGACAACTCATTCTGAATGGGGAAATGGGGATATCAGAGACTTTCAGAAACTGACAGCACTTTTTCCCCCACTGTTACTGGGTAACAGTTGCTTAGTACTCAGAAAAATTTCAGTCTAATAAGCAAAACAATGACTCTTATGTATTAATATTACTGGGGTGAAATGAAAACACCCCAAAGAGGGCATCAGAAGTTCACTGACTGCCTTCTCTACCATACTAGGGCGATGCAAGGCCAAATACCACCTCTTTAAGGAAGGAAAAGCCAAACTACAAATGAAACAGGAATGTGAAGCATCTCCTTTCCTGTTAGCTCTGTGACATGATCCATTTTTCTTCTTCCTTCCCAAAGTTTCTAACCTTCAGGTCATGCTCATATCCACAGACAAACAGAGGGAGTTACTGAGCTGCTAGTCCCTAGAGGAAATGCTTTATTTTCATATCTGAGCTGTTTTACTGGAGCTGCTGAGTTCTATTACACAACCCTAACAGGAATTAAATATTATATACTCTTTGGTAAATTATCAAAATGTAAACCAACAGCTACAGCGGGACCAAGAAAGCTGCCAAGATTTTTAACACTGTGATTTTACTAAGAGAGAACATTTTTTTCCCCTGCTGTTGTCTTCGGCTATAACAACCTCACTTATCATACGCTTTTATATGTGTGAATATAAATCTGTACATATGTGTTTATATGTCTTTCCATTCATGCTCAGTATTTCATGTGTAATCTCCAAATGGGACAATCAATAGAACATGGGAAAAGGTTAAATTGCTATTTAAAAATCACTATGCCTACTTTAATTATTGTAGATTGTTCACTGCCACTGATCACTGCGTGCCATCAAGTCCAGTTAATGAAAAATGTAATGCTTCAGATGAATACCCAAGGCAAGTGCTTCTTAGCAGACGGTGTTAATTCTCTGAAGTCATCTGTTTCCATTCACTCTTTGCTATTTTTATTCTGCATCATCACCAGCATTTCCACATCAGAAAAATCCCCATGGTCAAGGTAAATCTGCGAGTTCTATACATTTAAAGAGAACAGAAAGAGACAGCCACTTTACCTTGTTTTCACAGACTGATAGATCCCATTTTGCCTTCATGATAGGATGCTAAGCATAGCAATGCACTGTCAAAAAATGTCAAGGGAAACAATTATTGATTAGTGCATTCAAATTTATTATGCACATAGACTAATACATGACAATAACTTTTAGAAAGCAAGCAATACTGAAACAGAAAACTCATCAGCCAAATCTGCCAGGTAACTGTCAAGCTAAGAATGAACAATCAGAAAGAAAACAACGGGCTGTTACAAAAAATTGGTCAAAAGATCCCTATGTGTTAATGGCATATAGAGTAGCTCCCTCAAATAGACTTCATCCTGTGTTTGCTGAAAAGAACCTTGTTATCTGAGTGTTTTTTCTGAGTATGGTCAGTATTTTATATGACCACAACTACTCAAGAGGTCTTTTGAGTTTTTGTGGCTATTGTGACTTTTCTGAATAAAGTTTGTTTCTATCCAGTTTAAAACACCACAATTTTTTTTAATGATGCTGGAGATTTCAGCAGACGGATGTTTTGCTTTTGTTTTTGCCACAGCATACTAGATGTTTTGAATGAATTTGGACAGATAGGCAAACAGGACATAAGGAAGATGCCCTCCCTACCACAAAACACATACACACACATTTCCTTTTTCACACAGTTACCACCTTTTCATCTTCTTTGTTGAAACTTGGCAAGGAAAAGCAAGAAAAGCATTGACTTCTCAATATACCTAGGAAGGTTAGGAAAACCGATCTATTTCAGTAGGAGTCATCAAATATTAGTTCTCTTCCCCTCAAAGAAAGATACCCCCTTTTCTAAAAAACAAACACACAAACAAACAAAAACCTGATACTTAACTAAACTTCTCACGAAACAATGTCCACCAATAAGATCTTTTCTCCCATTTTCTTCAGCCTAACTATATATACACACACATATATAGTTATATATGTAACACACATATATACGTGTGTATACATATGTGTGTATGTGTATATATGTGTGTATGTACACAACACATACTGTGTATATTGTATATCTATACACACATATGTTTGTGCATGCAGAGAGAGAGAGTTTGTCTGTTTGTTTGTATATAGTTGCTTAAAAATTGTCTCTTCCATTAGACAGAGTCTCCTGTTTTTGCATTTCTTTGCATCCCTAGTACTTAACAGTGTTTGGCACGTAGTAAATGCTTAATAACTGTTTGTTGACTAACTGACATGAAACGATCACATTATATGGCTGGTCATAAAAGGGCCTCTACAGACTGATTCCATTATGTCTTTGCTTCCAGTTCATCCCTTCTCCATTTTTTGTATGAAGGCATTTTTAGGGACTGAGGTGATAAAGCCAATGACTCCAGTCCAAGCCATCTAGAAGTCAAGGCTTCTCCAGCTACCTGTGAATTCACTACATACAATGTGGGATAACTAGGAATCTAGCGCAAGATAAAATGACCGCCAAGTCACTTCCCATCCAGTATTCTCCTATTAATCAAAGTCCTGTCTGCCTTAAATTCTTGGCCTTCTACTTGCATGGTGGCACAGGACTGCATCCAAAGAAGCTTAATGATGCGTTTCTTGAAAAACAACTAAAAGCATTTCACAAAGAGTATTTACTCAGAAACCAGGCATTTGCTTTTTTCCTGCTACTCTTGTTCTTTTCTTCCCCAAAAATTATAACAGCTGTTTTAATATTGATTGCTATTAGGGAAATTAACCTAACATATTTTCTTCAGCAAATTTAGCATACTACCCACCACCTGCTATCTGAGAGGAATTTTGTTTTGTTTTTAATGTTTTAACCTTTAGAAGTGGTCACTCTGCTCTTTTTTAAAAATTAATTTATTTTCATTTTCAACATTCACTTCTATAACCTTTTGAGTTTTCAATTTTCTCCTCCACACTTACCTCCTCCCTCCCCAAGGCAGCATGCAATCTGATAAAGGCTCTATATGTACATTAGAATGAATGGGAGAAAACACAAGAAAGAAAAAACAAAACAAAAAAGAGAGAGAGCAAGTGTCACTCTGCTCTTAAAAGTATTATTTCTCATTTCCATTTTATGACTGTGGATAAGGCTTGTTAGGCCTAGCAGGTTGTCAACCTTCCCACCCTCCTCCTATTTCTAAATCCCGGAAAGCTCCCTGCTTACAAACTTCCAGATAAAACAATGCAGGAGAAGGGACAGCAGTCATCAACTTCACTTGGTCCTCATTCATTTCCCCAAGGATATCAAATTGATTGCCAACTTGGTGTAGTGGCAAGAGCACTCACTATACGAGGAGTCAAGAGACCTGCATGCTAAGTATTTTCTAAATATTGGGAAAAAGCAAGTTAGAAGAGTCTCTTCATTTCATACCAATTCAATGTTGAAAGTCCTACAACATTATCTTTGAGTGCTTCAAAGTGAAATCCAATGATATCATCCTTTGAATGTTTCATACTGTCCCAGTCATGGCCCTGAGTCCTTAAAAGTCATGGGAGTGGAGCATCAACTCTGGCACATTCATCCCACTATGGAAAGGCTTCTAATATAGGTCCAGAAAGACTAAACATTAGACATGTGGCTATCTAGCAACTCATGAAGACTCTCAAGTAAGACAGGGATGGAGGTATCGTGTGTCATCTGTTCTGGTTCAGGGAATACTTCCACCAATCAATTCACAAATCTTAACAAGTAGTTAGGCTCAAATGAGTTAGCAGCCATACTTATAAGCATTGCAGCCACACTGCTATGCCTTGGAAGTCTTAGGATCATATACTGTCAAAACCGGGCCCTTAGAGATCCTCTAGTGCAGTGGTTCTCAACCTTCCTAATGCCACAACCCTTTAATAATCATATGTGGGTGTATCTGCATGCGTGCAGACCCACCTGGAGACAGATAGAGAAGCAGTGTCTCGGTTCCCAAGACCATCGGAAATATGTTTTCCGATGGTCTTACGCAACCCCTGTGACCCCTGTGAAAGGGTTGTCGTCACGACCCACAGGTTGAGAACCACTGCTCTAGTCCAACTCCCTAACTTTATACAAAAAACTGAGGCCCAGGGAAGTTAAGTGATTTGGTCAAGAATACAGATGGGGCAGCAAAGTGGCACAGTGGGTAGAGTGCTGGGCTTGGAGTCAGGAAGGCTCATCTTCCTGAGTTCAAGTCCAGCCTCGGACACTTACTAGTTGTGTGACCCTGGGCAAGTCACTTAACTCCATTTGCCTCAGTTTCCTTTTCTGGAAAATAAGCTGAAAAAGGAAATGGCAAACCACTAAGTATCTTTGACAAGAAAGCCCCAAATGGGGTCACAAGGAGTCAGATATGACCAAAGATGACTCAACAACAACAAAAAGAGTATAAAACTAGTTAAGGACAGGGCTGGGACTGACCCAAGCCCTCCTGACTCAAGAGTCTAATGCCTATCCCACCATCTCAGTCATTTGTTAATTCTCTTCGTGGACTTTCTTGTTCTTTCCTATGTCTCCAAGTTATTGTTTTTAGGAGTATATGGAAATATGAGGGAGAATTTAGTGATCACGGACTGAAAATTCTGAACAGTTGTCTTATACTTGTAGTAGAGTTGCTCATCCAGGCATTCTCCTCTCTCTGAACTACACAGATGCTCCTCTCCTCTATCCCTAATCAACACATACCATCAGGCTCCCTACTCAAAGTATCAACTCACACATTTTGTTACCACAAAAGTAAGGTTGAGGAAATGAAGAAATTCGAAAATTCTCAACACATGTTCTATAGCTCTCCAAAATAGAACATTAGAGTTGGGTGTCTGTGAATAAGCAGTAAGATGTATGTATATTAATCACGTGCTCTAAATGCACAAAAGGGGAAGAAATTAGGTCAATAGGAAAGATTTGAACATTGACAAGAAAGTAGAATGAGAGCCATATTCTCAATCTACTAAAACAAGTGCACAGGCTATTTTCCTTTTCACTAACTCAAAGGCCACTTCCCTATGCTGCACAACCCAGGTGTTGAAAATGTCTAAGAAAAAAAAAGAAATGAATTTTTAAAAAATGTCTAGATGTGGAAAAGCACAAGGAAGCACTTTGCAGAATAAGTGCTAAGAACAAACAAGAGGCTTTCCCATTTTGTCTGCAAAATTGATTCTGAAAAGGGAGTCACTAAAAGTATTGCTTTTCTTGGCCCTTTTTCTTCTGCTGAAAGAAAGCACAGTGACATGGGAAAAAGCTAAAATTATATGCAGTGAAAATATCTCATATTATGAAAGCCTTTTTGAGTCATAACTGTAATCGAATTCAATTCTGTATCAGCTTTGCCAAACACTATCAATGGTTACTACAATAAAAATTAATATTTTGTCATTTGGCATCTGTAGTAACTTTGGTATATTTGACATGTTGGAACTATGGCCATTTGGCTTTTCCAGCTGCCTTCCCATAATCTCCATTCATACAGGATGGATGATTTTGTATATACAAGTGGCATCCTCTGCCCCGATGAGATCTGCTATGCTAACAAGAAAAAAAGAACGATAGAAGAATTTTTCTCATACTAGAAAAGGAACACAAATGTGTCCACCCACACAACTATTTGGTTATTTTAATATGGCATGTCTAGTAATCAAGAGTATAGTGTTTTACATAATGCTTGAGGTGGTTTTACATAACGTTTCTAGGCTATGGTTCAGATACTTGAGATTTATTTAATGTTCAGTGTATGACAGTCTGCTGTTAAATAGTTTGCAACTGAGCATTGTAACTATTAGCATGCTCTAGGAACTAAAGCAATTTAAAATGTTAAGACTTCGCATTCTTTGCAATTATTTTTAAAGGGAAAGGAAATGATTTTTTAAATATAGTCATTAAATTTTATCTTTTCCTGTTCAAAAATCACAAGTGTGCCCAGCTTTAAGAAGGACTCTACACTTTGTAAAACCATCACGCAGAGAATTTATTTTAAAAGTGGGGTCTCCTTATGTATTTAGAAAATACTGTGATTTGCAAAAATTCATTTTCCATATAACTTTTGAGGATTGCATCTACAATTTGAAGTGAGACACAACTGTACCTAAGAGATGTACCAAAAGATGAGACACCATTGCACATTTATAGCCACACAGCATGCTGAACATAGACCATTTAATGAAACCTTTTATTTAGAAATCTAACAAATTCCCCTGCGTAGGCTAAGTTTCCTTAAGCTTGCCTGGCCAGATTCCCTACATTCAACAGAACAGGATCCAATGTTTAGTCAGAAAAGAGGCTCCTTCGTATTAAGATAATTATACAATTTTAACTTCTTAGTATGTGTTTTTTAAATTAATAACAGAGTGGACTTCTTCACTTAGAAGAAAATTTGACTTAGACCACATGACTTCCTTAATTGCTAAACCTAAAAACCATAAAAAAAAATACCCCCTCAGCCAAATAGTTTGACCAAATATTTAACGTATGTTGATCATTTCTATTTAACATGCTTTTCATCTCCATATTCATATTCCCTCCATTCTCTACTGACAACGTGACAGTACTAATACTGGCTCTTGTGGAAATTCTGAAACAGTGAGGACCTTTCAAGGTTTGGTTTCAACCCAGATGACTTCAGGGTTGAAGATAAAACTCTTAGATGCAAAGTCATCCTATTTGAAGCACCCCTCAAAGTTCCTCCTTGTTTCTCACATTAGTAAAATTCAAATCCACAGCTCCCTTAATCATTTTCTTTAGACCCAAAGTTTTCTGAAATTATTTATTTACAGATCAGGCAATAAAAGCATTTTGTTGTTCATTTGTTTCAGAATCTTCATGACTCTGCTGGGGGTTTTCTTGGCAAAGACACAGGAGTACTTTGCCATTTCCTTTTCCAGCTCTTTTTACAGATGAGAAACTGAGGCAAACAGGGTTAAGTGACTTGCCTAAGGTCATACCATGTTTGAGTCTGAATTTGGACTCATGAAGATGAGCCTTCTTGATTCCAAGCTCAGCGCTCCATCCACTGCGCTACCTCGCTGCCCCTGAGAAAAGCATTGTGTCTTCCAAATTATTAAATGAAGGCTATCTTGTTTTAAATTAGACAGAGAAAAGAATGAGCCTCAAAGAAACTGTTAAAAAAAAAACTAAACAGAAAAAAAATGGCTAAGAATGGATTCCTCAGTGTTAACCTAAAGAAAATTCATGAAATCTCAACTTGTGGAAGAGCTGAAAGTGCCTCTCTGGTATGGGAGACAAGCCAAAACTCTGACAGGATGGCAAAGTATTGAATCCAGCATTCTATTGCATGCTCCATAATTATGCCACAACCTGGGAGATAAATCTCTTCAGCCCTCTGGGCTTCCAGCTCTCCACCTGCTACAGTGAAAAGCAATCCAAGCAGTAGCCTGTTCCCAATTTTCAAAGCATCTTTCAACACACTTAAAATTATTTTAACAACAGAGTCAAGTTAATAAAATAAGTGTAATTGCTCTCATTTCTATACCATCCATCCTTGCTGGCTGAGGTAAATTCTCCCAGAATCCCTTGGAGACTATCCATCAAGTATACCCAATCAGCCAGAAGCCACAGACTACACAGTCACTGGAGGGTATTATTTTCCAGAGGAAGGTATGGCTGAAAATAGTAGGTCAGGAAAAGAAGATCTTATATCTTAATTTTAATCCCTCCAATTTAATCGTGGTTGAAGTGAAGAAGTCGTGATGGGGGAAAAAAATTTCCTAAAACAAATTTGGGCAAAATGACCACTGGCAGAGACGAAACAAAACTATTGGCATGAACCTCTGACACAACATTGTGTCATGTAATATCATGAAATGTCCTTTCCTTACCACTAAGAGTTGACCTAGAGATCATTCAGAGTATTTTCTAGTTGAAAAAATGAAATAAAAAATGTCCAAATCAAAGCCGTGCATCAATTCACCCCAGTTTTATAAATCATATATGCTAACTGAAGGACTGGTTTTATTTTTTTTTTTGAGAAGTCTTGTCGAAAGAGAAAAATTTCTGTCTATGGAATTAGAAATGATGAAAATTGTTCCATAGCCTTACTCTGTTATACAGCCAAATTTGAGAAGGAACAGGGTTACAATTTATTCGTTGCAAGGGTCTCCTGGGTCTTTCTTGATTTCAAGATGTGCTTCTTGTATTTTTGGATGTTTGACTCATTCCCCAGGGCCACTTCCAGAACACAGGCTAAGTTTTCAATGTTTATTCAGTTCTCCATAATTTCTAGTAGCAGCTACTAGTAGTAGCTACTATTACATGTTTACACTCCAGGTGAGTGATTGCTAATTTGTTAGCAACAGAATTCTTAAGGAGACAAAACATCTACAGGAAAGTATGAACCACAAAACAACAAAGTTTAGAAAATGGTCCAACAAAATGTAAATTAATTGGTGACAAAAGAAAAGGGATGGAGAAACAGCTCAGACCTAATTCAGTTTCAAGGTTAAATTAGCTCAGATGAAACGAAGTCAACTCAAGCCATGTCCCCAAAGAGAAACCAAACTAAAACAAAGAGATCTGGGTTCAAAAATCTCATTTTTTATAAACTTTTTATTTTTTCCAAGTTAGTGGGTTCCAATGGGACATTCTTTCTCTCCCTCCCTCCATCCCTTTGTCTCTTTCTTTCTCTCTCTCTCTCTCTGTCTCTCTCTCTCTCTCACACACACACACACACACACACACACACACGAAATTCACACTGTACCTAACATTTACACAGCACTTTATGACTATCTAGTGACATAGGCACTGCAAGATGATTATAATTCCCATTTTACAGATGAGGAAGTTGAGGGTTGGAGAAGTTAAATGACTTGTATATGTTTATCAAGCCCAACAGTCTTGCCTCTCTAAATGAGATAATAATTATAAAGCACTTAGTACAGTGTCTGGCACATAATAAAGTCTATATTAATGTTAGCTATTATAATATAGCTACCATTCTTATTTTTGTTTTATTCATCAAAGGTTTATTGTTTTAACTAAAAAGATTTAAAATACACAGTGTGTCCCAAACGCCTGGATGTCCCTCTTCCCTGGCTGCTGTAGCAGAGTTGCAGTTTTACTTTTTTTTTTAACTCTCTTTGAAATTGGCAGCGTTGGTTTTTGACAGGGGCTGCTTTCAGGGACTGACCAATGAAGCTACGCATCAATATAGAACTCACTGCGAGCCGAGCCGGGAACTGTGCTAAGTGCGTTACAATGATTAACTACCTCCTCCTTCTTCCTCCTGCTCCTTCTCTTTCTTCTTGTTTGTTATACATGGACCTGCATAGCCCAAGCAAGATAAGGCACTGCCTCAAAGGAATGCTAATATTTTTGCAAGTCTGAAAAAGGGATCTTTTTTCCCCCAAAGGGATTATAAAAAGAAATACAGTTGTCTGTTAAGTATGATCTCAAACCTGGAAATTTTTGTGTTCATAATTCCTTTGCTGTAAACTTGACCCCTAAAGGAATCTTTTGTGGTTGGTGTTTTGCAATTTTAATTTTCATCAGAAAAGGAGTTGCAGCTTTATTTATTTTTTTAATTCTCTTTTGAAATTGTCAAAGCTAGGCTGCCATCAGAGCTTGATCAATGAAAATCATCAATCCAAGCAGAGCTGCAGGTCACAGTCCCACACACTGTTCTTAGAAAATAAAACAGCCAAACAAGAAGGTAGGGAGGTAAAGGGGAAGGGAATCCCCCACAGAAACCTCTGTTGACCCTAGAGAAATGGGCTTACGGAATTCTGTTAAGATTCAGTACCATACACTGCATCCACACTCAATTAAGCTGTAAAGAATGAGAAGGGCAGCTACACACTGTACACTACCATTAAGAAGATCTAACCAGGTGCAGCTAGGTGGTACAACGAATAGAGCACCAGCCCTGCAGTTAGGAGGACCTGAGTTCAAATCCGACCTCAGACATTTAACACTTACTACCTGTGCGACCTTGGGCAAGTCACTTAACCTCCAATTGCCCTGCCTTCCCCCCCGCCAAAAAAAAAGAACATCTGATCAGTCGAAGCAGTGTCATTATCAACACAACTTATAAAATATTTGGGGTGTATTAATTATGTCAATTATAAATAAGTATGAAACACAAACATAGAATCCCTTCTGGGTTTACCAGGGGGAGATACATAGAAAAATTTTCCTAACAGGACACTCTTCCTCACTTTTAGACCAGAGCTATGATTTCAACAATGCTAGTTAGTACTAACTACAAAACTTTCTCCTTCCCATGTGGATGGGTATAATTTTAGCTAGCTGCCTCAGAGCATAAGAGAATGTCTTTCCCAGAGTCATACTGATTATCTCTCTCTCTCTCTCTCTCTCTCTCTCTCTCTCTCTCTCTCTTCCTCCCTTCCTTCCTCCCTCCCTCCCTCCATCCATCCATCCATCTATCTATCTATCTATCTATCTATCTATCTATCTATCTATCTATCCATCCATCCATAGCTGGAAGGGACCTCAGATGCCAAGTCCCATCCCCTTATTTTACAGATGAGCAAAGTGAAGCAGAGAAACTAGTGTACGGTCACATAGCTAGCAAGTATCTGAGATATCTTCAATCCCAAGTCTTGTTCACAACAATAATATTTCTTTTTATATTACACCGTACTGCTCCTCCTTCTCCAGATAAAACTCTAAAATGTTTAAGCCACACGGAATTTTGGTTGAGTGGTATTGAGAATACTACCTGTGTAGTCTAAACTAACATGACAAACAGTCTTCAAAAGGTTATTTGTCTTCAGGTCTGTTGGAAGCAGTGAGAGCAGCTTGTTTCTTAAGAGTGTTCTTAATTATGTCGCTGACCCAAAAATATAGTATCTTACAAATTTAAACCTGGAGGCCACCTTCCCATTTCATAGAGGTATAGAAGAGTTCATTCAAAGTTAGTCAGATCTGGACCAAAATATTCTTTAAATTATTTAAAAATCATAAGAATAACAGTGGGGGGGCGGAGCCAAGATGGCAGTGTAGCAGCAGCAACATATCGCAGCTCTCCCATAGTCACCCCAAAATACCCATAAAACAGGACTCTAAACAAATCCTAGAACTCCAAAACTCACACAAAGATACTTCCCACTAAAGCCAGCTCGGCTACAAGGAACCATATCAGCACTGCGAACAGAAACCAGCCTGCCCTGAAGCCACGGCTGTGCCCAGGGGGCGACTGGATGGGAGGAGTGGAGGAGATTCTCAGGTGAGCGGATTAGCAGCAGCTGCCAGTGGGATTGCGAAAGGGGGAGATAAGCAGTCCAGCAAAAGGCCTCCAGAGCGGAAAAGTGAAAGGCAGAGGTTTTGCACCTGCCTCTGCTCTGTAGCTTCCCACCCTCGGCCTGCAGACAGCAGGGGGACTTAGTGATTGTGCTCAGGCCAGTGCTCTTGCGTTGAGTGGCCTGGATCCGGATCACTGTCTTGGGCCTCCATCTTGGAGTCCTCATTATCCAGTCAGCCGGAAGTAATTAGGAAGACTCCCAGCATCTTCCTGAGAGCTACAGCAGCCGGGAGGACCCCGGCGATTTGGGACAGAGCTTTCCC
>JAQQSU010008103.1:0-13041 GCA_028627135.1 Pseudochirops cupreus | reverse complement strand
AATTTCACACGTTCAGTCTGTATTTGATCACTTGTCCTTCCAGGGGGGATGGGTGATGAGGGAGGACGAGAAAGAATCTGGAATCTGGAGTTCCATAATCAAATGTTATGAATGTGTATCTATCTATCTATCTTTGTATGTGTATATATATATGCAATTATTATTATTATTATTATTGACTACATCCAACTGGAACTTGAGATACACAGGCACTGCAGTTGGGAGATCCATTCTGCCCTACCAAAAAGTGACATAGGAGAGAGTAGACTGGGGGAGGGGGGAAACACTGGGATGGCTGTTTTGGGGTGGTGGGCGGGGGAAAGACAGGGATAAAATATGTAACTCAAAAAAAATTTAATTTAAAAAAAAAATGAACACCAAACACAACATCCTCAACAAGTAGTGTTTTTAGCTTCTACCAAAAGAGTGTCTGTAAGAAAGAAACCACCACCTTCTGAGGCAAGCATTCCACCTAATAGCTTTAATGTAGGTTGGGTTGTTTTCCTTTTGTCAAGATCAAATCTGGCTTTCTTCAACCTCCACCCACTACCTCTGGTCTTGTAAGGAGCACAAGCAGAAAAATGTATAAATCCCTCCCACATTTCAAGGATGAGAGCTAAAGTCCAAAGTGCAAAGCTGGCTGGAAAAGAACGTCCATGAAAGGAGTTCTTTTTGACTACATTCACCTAATCATAAATGCTATATTGAAGACTGCACTTACAAGTTCATTTTTCAGGATAGACCCACAAGGAACAAGCAACCAATAGTGGGACACTATTGACCTCTATGAAATGTTCCCAGTTTCTTCGGCGAAAAAGCTGACCTATGCTCTGCAGCACAGGAAAAACCAAACCCATGGGTTCTACCTCAATGTACCACTTTTTTGTATGTAATCTCACAAACCACCCATTATTAAAGTCTCTAGGGATTGAAGTGACATGTAATAATACAGCATTTCAGCAGCCAACCTGAGACCACGACCCAAATCTCCTAACTCTAATGCAAGGTTCTAGGCTTTAGAATCATAAAGGCTAAGAAATAGGGAATGATCAGGCAATTTTTATAATTACCAGATGGTCCAATTGCAGGAGGGTAAAAATGGTCCTGTTCAGATCACATGAAAAACAAAATCAGAATCTCTTCCAATCACAATCTACAGAAATGTATGATGTTTCTTATTGTTCAATCACGTTCAACTCTTCAGGACCCTATTTGGGGTTTCCTTGGCAAGGATACTGGAATAGTTTTCCATTTCCTTCTCCAGCTCATTTTACAGATGAGGAAACTGAGGCAAACAGAGTGAAGTGACTTGCAAAGGGTCACACGGCTATAAGTGTCTGAGGCTGGATTTGAACTCAGGAAGATAAGCCTTCCTCACTCCAGACCTGGCACTCCATAAACTGTGCCACGTAGCTGCCCCCAAAAAGTTGATACTTCTTCTATACTCCACCCTAGTTAGCCCACATCTCTGGTCTTTCGGTCATTCCTGGGTGCCACAGTTTAGTAAGGTAGAGACATCAGGGAAGATAATCAAGAGAGAAGGGCTGCGAATCCTTGGCATGTAATGATTGGTTGAGGGAACTGAAGATGTTTATCTCAGAGAAGAGGAGACTGAGGACTGATTGTCTGAAGCATGGTGGGAGGCCTGAATTTTCTTCTGTTTGGTAGCAGAAGGCAGAACTAGGAAGAATGGGCAGAAGTTAGAAAGTGATAAAAGTAGGCTCAATGTTAGAATTGGAGTTATCCCAAACTGGAAGGGGGAGCCTCAGGACTCCCTCATTAGAGGTCTTCAAGCAGACACTCCAGGACAACTTTACACCTAATTCTACTGCAAATTCCATTCAGGTCTAGGTTAGATGAGATGGCCCCTGAGCTCTTTTCTGTGATTCTGAAGCTACTAGAAAACTATCCTGCTGCACAAGCATACTTTGGGAGAGGTGACACAGCGGGCTAAACAGCTGGATTTGGGCTCAGGGATACAGAGATTCAAATCTCACCTCTGAGACTTACTGGCTCCATGATCACATCCAAGTCCCCACCAATTAGCCTCTATTACTTTATTCATAAAATGGTGCTGATATCTGCAGTAGTTCTCTTACAGGGCTGTTGTGAGGCACAAATGATACAATCTACACAAAGCACAAGGCAAACCTTAAAGTACAGAATAATGTCGGCCACTGGGAACAGGCGACATGGCTGAGAGTGACAGCAGAAAAACTGAGTATCGACTGACTCAACAGAAACCCAAAAACTTCTTTTGGGGAAAGAATACTCTACAATTCCAGGAGTTTCAAAGCTTGTCTAATTATGTTCTTCAAAATATAGTTTTTTCTGTGGCTTTTGCTAATTGAGATGAAAATGTCACTCATCCACTTAAAGTGGCATCAAATGGTCCCTTCGAAACGTCTTTGGTACGTGATCAAAAGAGAGCTAACAGAATGTACTGAAATGGGTCATTTATAAGGCAGGGCAGGTAGGTGGTGCAGAGGATGAAGTACCAGATAAAGGGCCTGGACTCATCTTCAACTTCATGAGTTCAAATGCAGCCTCCCATCTCAGACACTTAATAACTGTGTGACCCTGGGCAAGTCCCTTAACCCTGTTTGCCTCAGTTTCCTCATCTGTAAACTGAGTTAGAGGAGGAAATGGCAAACCACTCTAGTATCTTTGCTATAAAAACCCCAAATGGGTTCACAAAGAGTCAAGCACGACTAAAAAACGATTATTTAAACAAGTTAAAAGTCGATTGTAAATAGAAACCATTTTAGTTTTATTTTATTTTCATTTAGTAAATTGAAAGGGATCGAGTAAAAAGCAGAATGCTTTCAACAGCATTTTAAAATTTTTTATTGATGTTGCTGAGTTGTTTAAGTTGTATCCTATGCTTTGTGATTCCAACTGGGACATTACTTATTTATTTACTACTTTTTGGAGGGTATAAGGCAGGGCAATTGGGGTTAAGTGACTTGCCCAAAATCACAGCTATTGAGTGCCAAGCATCTGAGGTCACATTTGAACTCAGGTCCTCCTGACTCCAGGGCTGGTGCTCTATTCACTGCACCACCTAGCCACCCCCAACTGGGGTGTTTTTGACAAAGATACTGCAGTAGTTTGCCATTTCCTTCTCCAGCTCATTTTACAGATGAGGAAACTAAGGCAAATCGAGGTTAAGTGACTTGCCCAGGATCACACAGCTAATACGTGTCTGAGGCTGGATTTGAACTCATGAAGATGAGTCTTCCTGATTCCAAGAACAGTACTTTACCCAATGTGTCACCTAGATGCCTATTTTAAAAACTAATGATGTTCAAAAAACATTGTTAATCAGATTCATTACATATAAATTAGATACTTTAGTTAAATACATTTTGGGTTTTTTAATTATATAAATATGTAGTTTAAGGTTGTCTTTCCATTTTTATGAGCCTCAGTGTCTTGATCTATGAAAATCAGGAGGTAAAATTCAATAATCTCTATGGTTCTTTCCAATTCTATGCTTTTTACTTAAGATGACCTCAAAAATGTAATAACTCATCATTATATAATATCTGTGAAAATATATTACTTTTCTCTATTTAGAAAAGCATTAGAAATAGGTCACAACAGATAATAAGACTATGTAATAGGAATCATGGGGTTCCCAAAGCATACTGCTGTAGATCATTTATAAAAATGAGAAAAAAATCCCACCCCACAGGCATGAGAGTTCAGGCAGTCTACAAGACGCTATATAGGTTTGGTTCTCTGGTTGTAGAATACTTATTAAGAACATAAAATCACAAGAAAAAGAAACGAGATTCATGGTTTCTTTGTGAGTTTGTAAACAAATATGAAACTCACCTGCTTCAAAAAATGATAACCTTTTGGAGCTGGAAGAAACCAACAAGATCACACAGAACAACAGTGAATCATTTTTAAGACGAAAACGCTGAGCCCCCAAAAAGGTTAATGGGATTCCTCAAGGTAAACCGACAGGTTGGTGGCAGAGTAGGAACCACAATCTGCAAGCTCAGACTTCCTAATTCATTTGCCCAACTCAATAGCATTTTAAAGTGCCTACTGCGTGCTAAGCATGGGAGGCAGAACAACGAAGGCAGTTCCTCAAGGACCTTGCCTTCAACGGGGAAAGGAAACATGTGCCTCTCTAAGAATAAAGTGAATTCAAAGTGAAAAAGAAAAGACGCCAGCCGCACCTAACGGAGGCCTGCCGTTTCACAGACAATCCTTCTTCTGGCCTGCCGCGGAAACACAAATGCCCCTCCCGCTGACTTCTTGCACGCAGTTCTTTATTCTCTTCTCCTGGAAACGCTTCTCCCTCTAGGTCTTTCAGGACACTGCTCTATTCTGATTCTCTTCCTACCTGTTCCTTGTCAGCTCCTAAACCAGTGTTTAAGTTCAGAATAAAAATTAAATATTAATTTAAAAAATAAGTTCATGGGACTCTCTGGGGAATGGAAAAGACACTAGCAATCTATTGTTCTTTCCATCACACAATGTTGTTCTTTGAATTTCCTGGCTAAGTTTCTCCCCCAACTTCAAGAAATCTTTCTGGCTAAAATGTACCAATAAGTAGAATTGGCTAAGTTGTTTAATTAAATCTAGATAAAATCCTTCAAAACAACACAAAGTTTGTGACAGAAAGAGGCAAAAAAGAAAGGGAGAAATTAGATTGCCCTTTTTGTTAACCCAGAAAAGAAAAAAGAAAGAAAGAAAGAAAACCTCTTCCCCTGATTTACAGGAGACAGATGCATCATTTGGCTCTCCAGAAATGAAGGGATGCTGTGTCAGCTAGGTTTTTTTTTTCCCTTTTTCTTACTCCCTGACAGGTCCTGCCTTATAATGGGAGAAGGAAAATTAAAGATTGGTAAGGTGAGAGAGAGAGAGTTCTGGCCAGCTCAGGTACCTTAAGGAGTAGAATGAGAGAAGACAAAGCTAGGGCGCCAAGAAATGGAAGGTGAGGAAGGGTGTGATGCCAAGTGAACACTCAGGGTGAATAATACCAGCAGGAACAGAAGACTAGGGAGCCAATGAGAAGTTAAAAGACGAGGTGAGAAAAGACACATATGTGATTTAGGTTTCTAAACTGGTTTTTTTTTAAGTGTACTTGAAATTTGCTGAAGCTGAGCTGCTGCAATAAAGAGGTGTAGGGTTGTTTTTTTTAAAGCAGTGAAAATTCTGGTTTTGTGTTTGAGTGGGCTTGGACAAGCAGAAGCCTCTCTGTGGCATAAAGCACAGAGCTAAAGAGCAAAAACAGTTGGCAGCAACAACTGGCGTAGATGTGAAAGAAATCCAAACTCCGCGTTAGAGTTGTCACTTCCGAGGGAGAGTCATGGCCCCATCACACCTGCACTGTAAGCGAGCGGGACCACTCAGCCAAATCCTCAATTTTATCTGAAAGAATTTGCAGCCTTTTGGAGAACAGGAGTTATATGTCATATCTCATTTACCTCCCACGCTGAAGAGACATTCAAATTCTTGTTTCACTGAACATATTTGTCCCCTATTTAGTCAATTAAGTTGCCATTTCTTCACTGCCTTTTTGAACCTCAAACCAGGAGACACATTTTATTTTCTTCTAGATTTCAAATCATATTGTGATGGCTTTTGTTTACATGTCATCTTTTCCCCCAACAGGCCCCTCCAGCTCCCTTTCTCTACCCAACAAGCCATTTCTAGCAACAAAATTCAAACAGGAAAAAGCAGCTTAAAAAAGTTAAGTGACATAACAACCAAATGTGATACTACGTGCCGTGTTCCACACCCAAAGACTCTCTGCTTCTGCAAAAGAAGATTTCATGTCAATTGCCATTATGGAAAAGATGTGATTCTGAACTTCAGATGGATTACCAATGACACTGAGGATGGCAAGAAGGGAAGAATATCTGTGAGCCAAAAGCTCTGTGGATATACAGCTACCAGCTGCTTCCCAGGCCTATTTAAGAAGCATGAGGATGAGAGCACCAGGCCTGCAGTCAGGAGGACCTGAGTTCAAATCCGGCCTCAGACACTTGACACACTAGCTGTGAGACTTTGGACAAGCCAATTAACCCCAACTGCCCTGCCTTCCCTCCCTCCCCCCAAAAAGCACCAGGATGTACCAACTACATCAGTATATATTGGGAAAATAATCCCTGAATACGTGAAAGGAGATTGGATGTAACTGTTGCTGTTAGGAGACAAACACTGGAATTCAGGGCAGAGAGTTGCAGTATATGAGTTTTGAGAGAAGCCTGTGCTAATAAGAGTGTGTGTGTGTGTGTGTGTGTGTGTGTGTGTGTGTATGTGTGTGCGCGCGTGCACACTGTCACAGTCTAGGAAACTCAAAGGAGTACAGTGAATGACAGTAAATGTGGCAAGAGACCAGGCTGTGTTATAAGCCAAGGACTACCACCACATTATGAAAAGCCTTTGTTGTTCAGCCATTTCAGTCGTGTCCAGAGCTCTGTGCCCCCATTTGGGGTTTTCTTGGCAAAGATACTGGAGTGGTTTGTCATTTCCTTCTCCAGCTGAGGAAATGAGGAAACTGAGGCAAACAGGATTAAGTCACACAGCTAGTTAAGTGTATGAGACCAGATCTGAACTCAGAAAGATCTCCCTGATTCCAAACCCACACTGCTCTATCCACTGCACTGCCTAGCCATCCATGAGAAGCCTCCTCAGATTCTATACACAGCATATCTGAATGATAACTTGCCAGTGAGAACCCTACAGTAGGAAGAGGTGTTAGAATATCTGAGAATCAAGGAGGACTAGGAATAAGAAGTCCCAAAGCAGTTTTAAAATTAATATTTTTTTCCATTTAACAAAAATCTATTTTCTCTCCCTCTCATCTTCCTCCCCCACTGTCAAAAAGCAAAACTAAATGCTTGTAACAAACAGCATGATCAAACAAAGCAAAGCCCCATACTGGCCACATCCAAAAATGTTTGACTTATTCTGTATCTTGAGCCCAGAGTCTTTTGCTAAGGATATATGGGTAGCATGGTTCAGCACTGGGTCTCTGGTGTCTCTGGAATCATAGTTAGTAAGAATTAAGTCTTTTTAAGTTGTCTTTACAATGTTGTTATTATGTAAATTCTTTTCCTGGTTCAGCTCACTTCACTCTCTATCAATTCATACAGGTCTTCCCAAGTTACACTCAAAACATCCCTTTTATAATTTCTAACAGCACAAGAGTACTCCATTACATTCACAGACCATAATCTGTTCAAGCATTACTCGACTGATAGAGCGCACCACCATCTTGGTCTCCTGCTCTTAGCCACCACAAAAATATCTGCTATAAGTCTTTTTGTATACATGAAGCCTTTTTCTTTTTCTGTGACCTTTTGGGTCCCTAATAAATTTCATGCAATAGTATCCTGTGTCTCAGTTGTCTTGGTGCTTTCAAGGATGTCTAATTGTGCACAGAATTTTAAATTTCATAAAGTGCTTACAGAAAACACAATCTATTATCCAGGCTCTCTGACTTTGCAGGTATGGGATTTCCACAGCCTAAGATTCTATAACTTAAGTGATAAACCACAGAGAATTGTCTGAGGCTCAAAGAACCATATCCATTGTCACCTAGCCTGTAAGTGTTAGAGATGAGATTTGAATCAAAGTTTACCTGATTCAAAGTTCATGCTATGTTTCATAACTGGAGATAGACTAAAGAAAACATATAAGCCCTAATGTTATGAAACAAACAATCTAGGTAAAGAACTTTAGTATTGGGCATGTATATGTGTGTGTGTATACAAATATATGTACGTATATATATATGCACTGATATGTGTGTGCATTTGCTTACACTTGTTGCAGGGATGGATGCATATTAGATAAAGCTTAGTGATCACCGGGTCTCTGGAGAGCAGAGGACGATAATGCTCTAGATCCCATGATGCTCATTTCTCTTATTCCTGTTCTCTCCATCTCCCTCACAATCTGTATTCCCAAGACCTTCTTAAACTCCCTTTTCTTGCTGTATCTCAGCATCCTTCAACACTACTTACTCATTATTAAGTGAGCAAATTTTCCCCTTAAGACAAGTGCTTTCAGACCCTTCATGAAGCCTTATTTTGACTTCACACCAGCTCCAAAAAATTAAGTAGCTGTGAGACTGGTCTGAAAGGAACAAAGAAAATCAAGTCAGATGTCTCCAGGATGTTTGCTGTCTATAAACGGCAAATAATGTGTGTCAGATCAAAATAGCATTTTATTTAGGGGAGGGGGGAGGATTTAAAACATATGATGTTAAATAATTAGAAATCAACGATTTTTAAAATTAAGGCAATGGCAGTAACTCTCAAATGGTGTGAATATATATGTATATATAAATATATATTCATAAGCAGCTGTCTAGTGCTAAGAGTTGGCATCAGTACCCTTCTCGGTTGGCAGCCAGTCTGCCCATTATTCTTCCCTGCCTGTCTGCGGTTCACTGTGGGGTAAGAGAAGGAGGATGGGGAATAAGGAAGTGCAATGAATGTAAAGCTGCTACAAAAACACCCCTCTTTGATTAGATACTTAATGGACAGGTCTTACAGAGTGGGAAGCCCCAAATTGGAAGGCATCAGTAACATCTTCTTCAATTACTAGGATAAACCTATTCACAATAAGCAATTTACTCTAAATGGGGGCAGGGGCATTTTAAATATAAAGGAAAACCTCTCAAAAAAGTAATTTAAAGAGCTAATGAAGTGCCATACACTCCATTTCCGAGGAGAGCCCCCAGTTACTAGTCAGAGCAGTCCTTTCACATAGAAGAACTTACTTGATCAGAGCCCCGATTTCATTTCCTTTCTCCAAAGGTAAAGAGATTCTAGGCCAGTATCGCTGCATCTTTTCATTTCAGCAGGACAGCAGGGATTTATCTGGCTTCCCTTGCTATATGTGTTGCTGAGTTAACATCAGGTTCCCTAGCTGACTGCTGGGTTGAGGGTTAGGGGTAGAGGGCAGGGATGGGGAAGAAGGAGGCAGCAAGGAATAAGGAAGCGGGGGAGAAAATTCCAGGCCTTTTGGTGGCTTCCCTTCTAATCTCTTATCTCTGCAAAGTACACTGTTCCAGAGATCAGCCCTTTCCTTCCTCTACCATCATCATTACTCTTTTCCATGCTCCTCTTCACACACCACTTATCTTCCACCAAAAGACACAACTTACAGAAGGGAGCACACAAAGCTGACAGGTCTAGGTAGTCACCCTAACTCCTTTCCTTCCACAAACCTTACCCATGTTTCATAAACAATGTAAAGAAAATTCCCTGTGCATGTATCTGGAGCAAGTCAGCGAAGCTTCAAGGACATGAATTAAAAGTCTTTCAGAAATAGTTTAAGATGGTGAACTTTCCCAACTTTATGATATGAATGACAACTAGGCAAAGCAAACACTGAAATCACACAGCCATTCTCCCCAGCTGGGATAACAGCATCCCGCTATCCTTTTCTCTCTTTTTAAACAGAGCAAGCAGGGCTAAGGAGAAGAAGATAGAGAGGTGTTAGGACAGAAAAGACAGGAGAAAAGAATGTCTCAGCTTGAAAAGCCGACAGCTGGAGCTGACAATGACAAGGTGATAAGGCAGCTAAGTGTTCTTGGGGAAATCAAAAAAAAAAAGATGTAACTTGTCCACCAAAGCAAGTTATTTCTGGCCTCTATTCTCAAAGTTCAAATGGTAGAAAGCTTAGCTCTCACCCTTCATTGTCATCTTCAGGTCTTTCCCAGGTGTCCTGACTAGCAAGCTCTAGTTTAAACTAACAAATAAATACCTTTCTTGAGAAACATCTTTTAAGGAAAAAAAATTAAACAATTCACAAATACTTGCCAAAAATGTCTCACTTTAACTCAGATGGGGAACCGTGACTGATACTCCCTTCTCAGAACAAGAATCAACGGAAAACCCACAGTATGAGTTCTATCCATGGGCAGGCATGGATAAGCCCAATTTGGGGCTTCCCACTCTGTCTGTAAGACCTGTCCATTAAGTATGTAATCAAAGAGGGGTGTTTTTGTAGCAGCTTTACCTTTACATTCACTGTACTTCCCATGGTACAAGTTGCACCTTTGGAAGAAATATCCAAATTGACTAAGTTTACAAATCCATTTTAGAATCTGAAAATGCAACATCCACTGTGGTCATCTGAAGGAGTTGTCATTGTTGTCCAGTTGTGCCCGATTCTTCATAACTCTATTTGGGGTTTTCTTGGCAGAGATTTTGGGGTAGTCGGCCATTTCTTTCTCCGGCTTATTTTACAGATAAGGAAACTGAGGCAAACAAGGTGACATGACTTGCCCAGGGTCACATTGCTAGTAAATGTCTGAGGCTGAATTTGAACTCATCAAGACGATTCTTCCTTGCTTCCAAGCCCCGTGATCTGTGCCACCTAGCTATTGTTAATAGGCAAAATAATTTGTTAAGATTATATAATGGTTTTTAGAAGATATTTATGTACCAAATACAGCCCTATGGGAGTTCTTACATGTTTTATCAAAGGCTGCTGCAATTTTCTTGGTCTTAATGACTGAACTTGAAACATTCATACCTTGTTGTGGGATTTCTCAAGAAAAGCACAGAATAAGACGTTTAGAAAGAAATAAACTTCTTGTTTATAACCTAGGCTGTATGCCCATGAAAAGAAGACAGCTCTAGGTTCCAAGAGCACATCAACTACACATCTGGTACACATCACAAATACTTCTTTTCCTTAAGGACAAAAGATATGTTTGAGACTATACTGGCTGCAGCTGTTAATTCCAGTGATCAAGTTTGCCCCTAGAGAAGAGATTGAGAAAAGAGAAGTCTCCCTATTCATTTGGGAAGGGCAGGGAGCCCTACAAAGAACTATTGCCCATACTGTCAGAGCCTACGTATTGATATGTTCCATTGAACTGTATTTTTTCTCTCTTTTTAAAAAATCTTTGTCACAAGTAAAGGCTTCATTAGGGGTTGGAGGGGTAGAAGAAAAATATATTTGGAAATGAAGTTGTAAAAACAAGATGAATCAAGACAAATAAGAATCTTTTTTTAAGACTACTATTCCTCTGAGCCACAAATCAACTGAACCAGAACCCTTGAGAATGGAAAATGCAGTCTAGTCACCTGCCATGTTCTAGGCATTTTGCTGAGTACTGGGGACACTAATGCAAGAAAACAAGATGGTCTCTGCTCTCAGGAAGCCTGTTTTCTAACAGAGATAGACAAAACATAAAACAGAACTGAAGGACTGGGGCGCTACCTGAACAGGGGTCAGGGAGCTGGTGGGGAGGTGGGACAGGCAAGAGAATGAGTTAAGGTAGGAATCAAATGAGCAGCATGACTGGATCCTCAAGAAAAAGAAACTAATAGTGGCAATCTAAAGAGAATCTGCAAGGGAGATCTTATATACCTACAGGGAGAATCTCATCTGCCTCTCTCCTCACTGCCTATATACACCACAGTGCAGAGCAGCGGTTCTCAACCTGTGGGTTGTGACCCCTTTGGAGGTCGAATGACCCTTTCACAGGAGTCACAGGGGTCGCCTAAGACCATCGGAAAACACATATTTACAATGGTCTTAGGAACTGAGACACCGCTCCTCTCTCTGTCTCCAGGCGGGTCCGCCCACATGCAGATATGCCCACATACAACTATTAAAGGGTCACCGCATCAGGAAGGTCGAGAACCACTGGTGTAGAGGAGTGCCCAGCAGCTCAAACCTTGTCTCCATCACTTAGTACCTTTTGCTCATTGGCCAAGGTACTGAATGCCTCTGGACTTCAGCTCCCTCCTCTGTCAAATGATCACTGTTGAGGTCCTTTCCAGCTCTGGATCTGAGATCTCATGCATATGCACATATACATAGACACCTTAAGAACAGCTCTCAGATCTATAAGAGATGGGATAACAAAATGGCAGGCATTTTCAGTTATTTCTCAGTAGTGAACAGGGAACTGTAAGCTCTATTCATAGAATACTACAAAAGGTAAGAATTCAAAGGAACCTGAGACCTTCTAGTTTAATCCATATATAAAGGAAAATTCCCTCTCTCACATCACCTATGTGTACCCATCAAGTCAAAGAAATTAATTATGCAAAAAGTGCTTTGCAAACCTTCAAGCACTATAAAAATGCTAGTTATGCTGGTGCTGTTGTTGGGGGTACTGATGTCGGTAGGGATGGTGCTAATACTAACGGTGGTGCTGGTGCTGGTGCTGGTGGTGAATCACTCCCCTCCTGAGGTAGCTAGCCCACTCCATCAGCTAACAGCTCTGGCTATTAGGAAGTTTCCCCTTAAATCAAAATTAAATGTATTTTTGAAACTTCCATGTATCATTCCTCAAAATTCTGATTTATGGGGCCAAAGAGAACAAAACTAATGCCCTTTCAACTTGAAACTCAAATATTTAAAAACTGCTCTCATGCCCTGCCTCTACTCCCTCTTCTCCAGGTAAAACACACCTAATTCCTTCGACCTATTCTTAGATGGAATGATTTCCAGTTCTCTTGCCATATGGGTGTCTCACCTGGATAGGTTCCAAGTTGTCTATGTTCTTCCTAAGATGTAACATCCAGAACTGAATACGGTCCTCTGGACTCCATATCTCACCAGGGCACAGTATATCAAGACTAGGACCTCCTTAATTCCAAATTCTATCCCTACTCCCTTAAAGTAGCCTCAAAAAGAGAGCATTTTCTTAATTGCAGCTATCCTGTCACAAGATTAATTTTTATTGAGTTTTCATTCTATTAAAACCTGAAAATCTTGAAGGAAAAAAACTGAAAAGCACAAGAAATAACACCTATCCATGCCCTTCTAGGCTGTGTTTTTCTAGGCTTTTAAAAAAAAAACTAAAGTACAAAAAATTTCATCTTATTAGTTTCAGTCTTAACTGTTAGAGCCTTTCAATGCTCTAGAAGTCTTCCATGTATTTCTGAATGCCTCATATTCACAATTTCTTTTTTTAATTAAATTTTTTATTTTATTTTTGTTTACATCATTCATTTCCACGAAATTTTGAGTTACAAATTTTCTCCCCATCTTTCCCCTACCTACCGCCCCAAAACAGCCATCCCAGTGTATCCCCCC
>JAQQSU010008102.1:0-13042 GCA_028627135.1 Pseudochirops cupreus | reverse complement strand
AGATGTCCAGTTTAGAGTTTATGTCATTCCTTCCCTAAGCCAAATTCCATGAGAGTAAGGTTGATTCTTTCCCTTTTGCCTTCCTGTTCTCCCCCTCTATTGTAACAATTATCTCTTGCCTCTTCCATGAGATGCTCAACCCCATTCTGACTCTCCCTGTCTCCTCTCAGTCTAATGCTCTCTCACCTCAGAATTTCACCATTTGGAATATTATCCCTTCCTATTGAATTGATCTTGTGCTCTCTGTGGATTCATTTATACATATACTTAGATGTGTGCTTGTATGCATATATAAACCCTCTTATATAAACTTATATGTATGTATATGTATATATACATTTGTATTCCCTTGCCCTATCCTCATACTGAGAAAAGTTTCATCAGTTACAATTGTCACTTTTCCATTTTGTCATGTAAATAGTTCATCTTTGATAAGTACCTTATGATTTGGTTGCTCTTCTTACTTTGCTTCTTATGCTTATTCTTATTCATGGTTGGTCAGTCTGTGATTTTTTTCTTTTTAATCTCTGTGGAGCTCTGCTTCCAGAGGGGAAGGCTCTGTCCCAAATCGCTGGGGTCCTCCCAGCTGCTGGAGCTCTTAGGAGGTTGCTGGGTCCCTCCCCCACTTCTGGCTCACTGAAGATAAAAGAACCACGGGACCAAAGCCCAAGGCCGTGATCTGGATCTAGGCTGCTCAACATGAGAGCACTTGGCCTCTGAACAATCACTTAGTTCTCATGCAGTCTGCAGGCTGGGAACTCCGAAGCAGCAATGTGGAGGCAGGTGCAGGACCTCTGCTTTCTGCTTCCTAGCCCTGGAGGCAGTTTGGCCGGACCCCCCACGACCTCGCAAGTCCCACTGACCTAATTCTAGATACTGCTGCAGTTGCAGTTGCTGCCAATGCGCTCACCCAAAGCTCCAGCTGGGGCTCGGCTCCTCTCGTCCAGCCACCCCTGGGACACAGCCGGCGGCTTCAAGCCAGGTTTCGGTTTGTAGTGCTGATATGGTTCCTCATAGCCAAGCTGACTTTAGTGGAAAGTATATTTGTGTGTGTTTTGGAGTTCTAGAATTAGTTTAGAGTCATATTTTATGGGTATTTTGGGGTGGCTATGTGAGAGCTGCCATATGTTGCTGCTCCTATGCTGCCATCTTTGCTCCGCCCCCCTGGGATCTTTTTCAAGAGATGATTGATAAATTCTTTCAAGTTCTATTTTGCCCTCTGGTTCTAAAATATCAGCGCAATTTTCCTTGAGAATTTCTTGAAGGATGCTTTCTAAGTTCGTTTTTTGATCATGGCTTTCACGTAGTCCAATAATTTTTAAAATTGTCTCTCCTGCATCTGTTTTCCAGATCATTGATTTTTTCAAGGAGATATTTCACATTGCCTTCTATTTTTTCATTTGTTTGGATCTGTTTAATAGTATCTTGATTTCTCATAAAGTCATTTGCTTCCATTTGCTCCACTCTAATTCAGAAGGAATTTTTCTCTTCAGAAAGCTTTTGAGATTTTTTTCCTTGTGGCAAATTTGACTTTTTAAGGCATTCTTCTCCTTGTTGGCTTTTTGGGCCTCTTTTGCCATTTGAGTTAATCTATTTTTTAAGGTGTTATTTTCTTCCATCAGGTTGTTGACTCTCTTTTCATGATTTTCTTGCATCATTCTCATTTCTCTTCCCAATTTTTCTTTCACTTCTCTTATTTGTTTTCAGAATCTTTCCTTAGCTGCTCCATGGCTCGTAGGCAATCTTCATATTTCTTGGAATCTTTTGGTGTTGGAGTTCTGACTGTGTTGTCTTCCTCCCATTCCATGCTTTGATCCTTTTTGTCCCCAAAGAAGGAATCTAAAGTTTGGTTGCTGTTCTTGCTTTTCTTCCTTTGCCTGCTCATGTTGCCAGCGAATTAATTTATTTTTTAGCTCTGTGGAACTCTGCTTCCAGAGGGTAGAGCTTTGTCCCAAATCTCTGGGGTTTTCACAGCTGCCAGAACTATTAGGTGGCTGCTGCAGCCCCTACCACTTTTGGCTCACTGAAAACGTACCCCAGGACCACCACCCAAGACCACGACCCAGATACAGGCCACTCAATACAAGAGCATTTAGCCTCTGAATGATTGCTTGGCACCCCAGCAGTCTGCAGTCCGGGAGCTCTGAAGCAGTCACATGGAGGTGGCTGCAGGGCTGCCACTTCTGCCTCTTCCTTGCCCTGGAGACATTTGTGCTGGACCACTTTTCTACCCCAAATTTAGCTGAGTTCCACTGACCTTTCACTTAGTCCTTGTTTCTTACAGCTTGATAATTCTGGAAACTGCCAGAGCTGCCACTGATCCACTCTCCTGAAGGCTCCAGCAATGGCTCATCCTGGCCACGACCCCCCACCCCCCATGCCAAGCTGTGGTTTCAGGCCTTGCTGGTTTCGGCTCCCAGCATGCTACGATAAGCCCTTCCTGCCGAGCTGTCTTCAGTGGAGGATGTGTTTTTCTGTATTTTTGTGTGTTTTGGAGCTTAAAATTTTTTTAGAGTCATATATTATATGTATTTGAGGTCACTCCATCTTGGCTCTGCCCCCTCAATCTGGGGGGGGGGGAGCATATCAATATCCTATTTCTGTTATATGCTGCTCCTAGGTCACTTTAATGGGGTGCAAGCTTGAGCTAGATTCTCTGGGAAATAGACTACTTTTCTAGGGCAACTGGATTATATGTCAGGTTGTCCTCTCTACTGCTACTATCCCCTATAATGCCTTCATCTCTTTCAGGCCAAATGATATTCCCGAGATGCAAGAACTCTTAGTTATGTCTCTGTCTCCTATGTACATGGCTTATCATTCCTCTGAATATTTTGATGTTAGAAGACTTCAGCAACCAATTTCTGCAGACCAATTATATTATTAGTTGCCTAGGATCCCAGATTGGGATCTGAACCATAAGCTGAGCAATGGTGAAGTAGACAATAGGTGGAGAACAAAATAACTAATTTCTTGAAGCAATCAAATCATTTGTTATTTTTCAAAATGATTTTTATTTATTTTATTAAATATGTCCCATTTATATGTAAAAAAAATTAACAATCATTTCTTAAATTTTTGAGCTCTAAATTCTTTCTCCCAATTCTTTGAGAATATAAGCAATTTTATTTTGGTAATACATGTGTGATCTTACAAAATTTATCTCCTTATTAGCTATGTTGCAAAAGAAAATAATAAAACAATAAAAATAAGGAAAGCTTAAAAAAGTATGCTTCTATCTTCATTCAGACTCCATCAGTTCTTCCTTTGGAAGAGGATAGCATTTTTCACCATGGGTCTTTTGTAATTGTTTTGAATCATTGTCTTGATCAGAGTACCTAAGTGTTTCACAATATTTTTTCCTTACAATATTTCTGGTACTGTGTACAGTTTCTCTTGGTTCTTCTCACTTAACTTTGTTTCAGTTCATATAAGTCTTACCAGGTTTTTCTGAAAGAGTCTTGCTCATCATTTCTTAGAGCACAGTATAGGATTATGTCACAATCATATACTGTAGTTTATTTAGTCATTCCCCAACTCATAGACAACTCTTCAATTTCCAATTCTTTACCACTACAAAAAGAGTTGCTATAAATATTTTTGTGTGTGTGTGTGGCAAGTAGGCCATCTAACCTTTTCTTTGATCTCTTTGGGATATATATCTAGTATGTGGTAATGAGTGGTCAAAGGGTGTGCACAATTTTTTATAGTTCTTTGGGCATAATTCGAAATTGCTTTGCATAATGATTAAACTAATTTACAAATGCACCAACAATGCATTAGTATCTTAATTTTGCCACATCCCCTCCAGCATTTGTCATTTTCCTTTTCTGTCATGGTAAGTGTGTATCTGATAAGCTTGAAGTGGTATGTTAGAGTTGCTTTAATTTTCATTTCTTTGATCAATAATAACGTAGAGAATTTTTTGATGTGATTTTGATCACTTAGATTTTTTTCTTCTAAAAACTGCTTGTTCATATCCTTTGACCATTTGTCAGTTGGAAAATGTGTCTTATTTTTATACATTTGGCTCAGTTCCTATTTTTTTTTCTGAAATGATGCCTTTTCAGAAAAACTTACTGTAAACTTTTCCTTAGTTTCCTGTTTTTCTTCTAATTTTGGCTGCATTAGTTTTATTTGTGCAAAAGCTTTTTAATTTTATGTAATCAAAATTATCTATGTTACTTCCCATAATCTCCTTTATTTCTTTTTTTGTCATAAACTCCTTTTTATTCATCAAGCTGACAGGGACATTTTTCCATGCTCTCTTTACTTATGATATCACCCTTTATATCTAATTCATTTATTCATTTTCACATTATCTTGGCATTCAAGGTGAGATGTTGTGCTATGCCTACTTTCTGTCACACTGCCTTGCAGTTTTCCCAGTCATTTTTATCAAATGTTGAGCTCTTACCCCAAAATCTTAGATCCTTGGGTTTAACCAAACATTAGCTTATTATGGTTATTTACTATTATATATTGTATACCTAAGATATTCACTGAATCCACCACTCTATTTCTTAGTCAATATCAGATTGTTCTAAAGATTACAGCTTCGCAATGTAGTTTGAAGTCTGAAACTGCTAGGCTGCCTTCCTTCATTTTTTTCATTGATTCCCTTGATATCCTTGATGTTTGTTCTTTCAATTTTATTAATTTTTTCTAGTTATATGAAATATTCTTTGGTAGCTTAATTGATGTGGTACTGTGTGAGAAAACCAAATTGCATAGAATTGTCATTTTTATTATATTGGTTCAACCTACTCATGAGCAATTAATATTTTTCCAGTTGTTTCACTCTGTCTTTATTTGTGTGAAATGTATTTTGTAATTTTGTTCATATGATTTCTAGGGTTGTCTTTGTAGGTGGACTCACAAATATTTTATATTGTCTTCAGTTATTTTAAATGGAATTTCTCTTTCTATCTCTTGCTACTGGGTTTTTGTTTTTTTTTGGTAGAAACAGAAGTGCTGATGATTTATATTGATTTATTTTATATAATGCAACTTTGCTAAAGTTTTTGATTATTTCAGCAGATTTTTTAGTTCATTCCGTAGGATTCTCCAATTATACCATCGTATCATCTTTAAAGAGTGACAATTTTGTTTACTCATTGCCTATTCTAATTCCTTTAATTCCTCTTTCTTTCTTATTGCTATGGCTAGCATTTCTAGTGCAGTATTGAACAAGAGTGATGATAATGGACATCCTTGTTTCCTTTCTGATCTTATAGGGAAGGCTTCAAATTTATCCCCATTACACATAATATTAGCTCTTGGTTTTCGATAATACTTATCTTTTAAAGAAAGGCTCTATTTGGGATGGCTAGGTGGCACAGTGAATAGAGTGCTGGTCCTGAAGTCAGGAGAATCTGAGTTCAAATCTGGCCTCAGATACTTAACACTTACTAGCCACGTGACCTTGGGCAAGTCACTTAGCCCCAATTGCCCAGGCTTCCCCCCCTCCAAATAAGAAAAAAAAAAAACAGCAGAAAAGAAAGGCTCCATTTATTCTAATGCTTTTTAGTATTTTTAATGGGAATGAGTATTGTATTTTGTCCATGGCTTTTTCTCCACCTATTGATATAATCACGATTTTTGTTGTTACTGTTAGTGACATGGTCAGTTATGCTGATAGTTTTCCAAATATTGATCCAGCCCTGCATTCCAGGTATAAATCCCATCTGGTCATAGTGTATAACCTTTGTCATATACTCCTGTAATCTCCTTTCTAGTATTTTATCTAAAAATTTTGCATTGAAATTCATTAAGAAAACTAATCTATAGATCTCTTTCTCTGTTGTTGCTCTCTCTGGTTTGAGTGTCAAAATCATATTCTTTCATGAAAGGATCCTGGTAGGACTTCTTTTTAACCCATATTTTCAAATAATTTACATAGTACTGGGACTAATTGTTATTTAAGTGAGAGAATTTGCTTTTGAATCCATTTAGCCTTGGGGATTTTTTCTTACTGAGATCACTGATATCTTGTTCCATTTCTTTTTTCCAAGATAGGGTTATTTAAGTATTCTATTCCCTCTTCTGTTAACCTTGGAAGTTTATTTTTCGTAAATATTCAACCATTTCAGTCAGAGTGTCAGATGGATAAAATAACTCCTAATAATTGCTTTAATTAAATTTTCATTGGTGGTGCATTTAATATTTTCATTTTTGATATTAGTAGTTTACTTTTCATCTTTCTTTTTCTTAAAAATTAAATCAACCAATGGTTTATCTGTCTTACTGTTTTTTTCTCCATAAGACCAATTCCTAGTTTTATTTATCAGCTCAGTAGTTTTTTGACTTTCAATTTTGTCATTCTCTCCTTTTATTTTCAGGATTTCAATTTTGGTGTTCAATTAGGGATTAATAGTTTGTTCTCTTTTTAGTTATTATTTTTAAGTTGCATGCCCAATTCATTAATTTGCTCTTTCTGTTTTATTGATCTACACATTTAGAGTCATAAATTTTATTTTAAGTAGTGCTTTTGTTGCATCTCCAAATTTTTCAAATATTGTCTCATTGTTTTCATTCTCTTTAATGAAATTGACTGTTACTATGATTTGTCCTTTGACTCACTTTTTTTCTTTAGGATTAGATTATTTAGTTTCCAGTTAGTTTTTAATATTTGCTCCCATGGCCCCTTATTAAATGTAATTTTTAGTGTATTATGGCCTTATAAAGGTGAATTTGATATTTTTGCCTTCATGCATTTGGCTGTGAGATTTTAGGCCCTGATACATGGTCATTTTTTTCTGAAGGAGCCATGTATAGCCAAGAAAAAGATATGCTCTTTTCTATTCCCATTCAGTTTTCTCTAGAGGTCTATCATAATTAACTTTTCTAATATTCTATTCATCTCCTTGACTTCTTTCTTATTTATTGTATGGTTAAATTTATCTAGCTCTGATAGGGGAATGTTGGGGTCCTCTACTAGGATAGTTTTATTGTTTAGTTCCTCCTCTAATTCACTAACTTTTCCTTTAAGAATTTGAATGCAATATTATTTGATACATATATATACATACATACATATATATATATATATGTATATATAGTATTGATATTATTTTATTGTCTATAGTGCCTTTTAGCAAGATGTAGTTTTATTTTGCTTGGCTGAGATCATGATTGCTACCCCTATCTGTTTTACTTCAGCTGAAGCATCATAGATTCTGTTCCTACGCTGTTGTAATCTCCAATTTTGCGAACATCCCCCATCTCTCCCCATCATAGGAGCCCTGTCTAGGAGACTTGCCCAAAACCCAACAAAGCCCACCTAGGCAACAAACCTGCCAAGGAAACCTGCCCAAACCTGCCACCTGCAACCCACAGCCCCCCACTTTGGGTTAGCTCTAGGAATTGACTTGGGAACTTTCCAGTTGGGCAACAAACTGATCACTGGGCAATGGGTCATTAGGCAATGAACTGATTGCTACTTTTTAGCTTCTGTATTTTCCCAGCTTGCGTAGCAAATGACTAAGTTGTGGTTTCCCCCTGGTAACAGTTATGTTGTGACTTTTATCTATATAAGCCTTGAGGAAATGCATCTCTGCTTGATTTGGGTGATGCTCACCCCTTGTAGTCACTGGCTCATTAAACTCCACTTAAAATGAATAATGGTCTCACTCCCTAATTTCTCAGTACAATAACCCCTTAATTTAACTTTCTGTGTGTCTCTGTTTCAAGTGTGTTTCTTATAAACAATATATGGATGGATTGTGATTTTGAATCCATTCTGCTCTCTACTTCTGTTTTATTGGTGAATTCATCCAATTCACATTCATAGTTATGGTGATTAACTATGAATTTCCCTCCATTCCATTTTCTTCTCTTTATCCTTTTCTCACTCTTTTATCCTACCCCTCCTCTAAAGTTTGTTTTGCTTCTGTCCTCTTTCTTCTATCTGTCCATTTTTAAAACCACCCCTCCCCTTTCTTCTATCCTTTTCCCCCTCCTGATTCCCTGTTGGGTAAATTGGATTTTTATTACCAATGAAGTATGTAATTATTCCCTCTTTGAACTAATTGAAATGTGAATGAGATTTAAGCATTGCCAGCTCCTTCTGCATTTCCCCTTCTGTAGTAAAAACTCTTCCTTGTGTTTCTCTTATATATGAAATAATTTTATTTCTCTTCATTCTCCCTTCTCCCAGGGCAACCCTCTTTGTCACCTATCCATTTTTTTATATCATCCCAACACAATAGACTCACTCCTGTATCCCCTTTCTATGTAGGATCCTTCTAACTGCTCTAATAATGATATAGTTTTAGAAGACACGTTTATCTCTATCTCATCTTCCCATGTAGAAAGCTAAACAGATTAACCTTTTTGAATTCCTTATGATTTCTCTTTCATGTTTACCTTCTCATGTGACTCTGGAGTCTTCTATTTAAAAGAAAAATTTTCTATTCAGCTGTGATCTTTTTATTAGGAATGCTTGAAGATCCTCTATTTCATTAAATATTCATTTTTACCCTTGAAGGATTATCTTCAGTTTTCTTTGCTAAGTTTTTCTTAGTTGTAATCCCAGATGTTTTACCTTCCTAAATATCATATTCTAAGCCCTCTGCTCCTTTAATGTGCTAGCTGTTAAATCTTTCCTGATCCTGATTGTGGCTCCATGGTTTTAATGATTTCTTTCTTGCTGCTTAAAGTATTTTCTCTTTGACCTGGGAGCTCTGGAATTTGGCTATAATATTCCTAGGACTTTTCATTTTGGTACTTCTTTCAGGTGATAGTTGGTGTATTCTTTCAATTTCTATTTTCCCCTTTGGTTCAAGGATGTCTGAACAGTTTTCCTTCATAATTTCTTTAAATATAACGTATAGGTTCTTTCTTTGATCATGACTTTCAGGTTGTCTCAAATTTTAAAAAAATTATCTCTGTTCAATCTATTTCCCAAATCAGTTATTTTTCTGATAAGATATTTCACATTTTCTTTCATTTTTTTCATTCTTTTATCTTTGATTTTTTTTCTTGATGTCTCATTGAATTATCAGCTTCTACTCGCCCAATTCTAATTTTTAAGTAATTCTTTCCTTCAATGATTTTTGTACCTCTTTTTTCATGTCACCAATTCTGCTTTTTAAGGAGTCATTTTCATCAGTGAATTTTTGTACCTTCTTTTCCATCAGGCCATTTCTATGTGTTATATGTTTTTTTTTAAAGGTTTTTAAGGAGTTTTTGAGTGTTTTTTTTTAAAGATTTTTCTTCAGTATTTTTAATTTCTCTTTTAATAAGCTCTTGCAACAGTAATGAGATTTCAAGTTCCTTTTGTATTTTTAAGCTAAGAGGTACTTAGCACCTAGTTCAGATTAAGCCTCTGTTAAAGACACAGAAGGTATGAACTCCTGTCTCCTATTGCTGATGTAACAGGAAGAGGCTGAACAGGGAGGGGCAATGCAGTTTATAAGGAAAAACCCGGAGACAGAGAGTCAGAATTTCTTGGGACAAGCATCTGGAGGCAGCAGCTACTGCTGCTAGAGAAAGGGATAATTTCTCTCAGCATCATCTGGAGACTGGGCTGCTACTGCTGGACTGAGAATTGCAAAGAAAAATGAGTATTGGTAACTGAGACAGATCTTCTTGAAGCAAGTTCCAAGTTCCATGGAGGAAGAAGCTGCTGCTGCTGGGAAGGCTGAAAAGAAGCTGGGGAGGCTGAAGAGGAACACACTGCTTCTCTACCCCCCCCCTCCAACCTGTATGAAGTGATTTTCATTCTGGGAACCAGCTGAAACTTCTGCTGAGCCCGAGGGTCAGCTGGAGCTGAAAAAAGACTGAGGAAGCATGACTGTGATGGGTTTAAGACTTTGTCTGTTTGTGGCTTTGACTTCCCAGGAACAGAGATTGTGAAGGATTTGGGGTGGACTGTACGCTGTGAGCTTCAGCATGGAACAGAAACACAGAGACTGCACGGAGAGCTGGACAAGGACCTGGGAGCTGTCTGCCTTTGAACCCAGGTGACAGTTTGGTGAATCCAGGTAAGATCTGGGACCATAGAAGGGGATCCAGGGAATCCGAGAAGCCACCCTGAGTCAAGCTGAAAGAAGACTTTACTTAGATACTATGTAGCAACTGAGAAGATTTATAATTTACTAGTAACCTAGGGGTGGAGGGCTTGTGTATTTTCTGATGATTGAATAGTGAATGATGAAGTATGATTGTATGATTAAGTTGATTGAATGATTGTTTGACTGAATTGTACTTAGTGATTGATGACTGAATAAGTGACTGAGTTACCTTAGTGTGCCTCATGGGTGGAGAATTTTGACTATTGTACTTTGTGTTACTTGAGGAGGCAAACTTCCTTAAGGATGATTGAATGATTGAGTTATTAAATGACTGTTCTTTCTTGAAAACTTTGTGACCACTGTGGTGGAAATTATGTGGTCATTTTTCTGTGATAAGTTGTTTGAATGCTGTATTTTGATTTTCTGTGATAAGTTGTAACATTGTGAATGCTGTATCTTGATTTTCTGTGGATGTTTTGCTCTGATTTGTTAATGAATAGAGTGTTCACCATACTGTGTAATCAGAACTTAAAAGCTGTTCACAGTAGCATTCTTCTGAAAAGCTGCTCATGCTTGGCTTTACAGCTCTGGATTGTCTTTTGATAATTTTCTTCCTTTGCTTTCATTTCTCACACTATTTTTTCTTCATCCACTCATTTCATTTTGAAAATAATTTTTTTAGCTCTTCCAGGAATTCGCATGGGGCTAGTGTCAAATTCACATTTTTTTTTTCTTGAAGGCTTTCTTTGCTTTTATCTCTTGTGACTTCATTGTCTCCTTCCAAGTTTGTCTTGATCTTCCCTTACCCTAGTAGCTTTTTTTTTTTTGGTTAGTTGAGGTTAAGTGACTTGCCCAATGTCACATGGCTAGTTTTTGTGTTAACTTTATATTCCCTACATGGGAAACAGAGTCCTACATTAATATACAGTTCTAAATCAAGAAATGAAGTGGAAGAAATGAGCAAACATACAAAATAACCATAAAAAGCTGCTAGAGTAGGACAGCTAGGTGGCACACTGAATAGAGCACCAGCCCTGGAGTCAGGAGGACCTGAGTTCGAATCCAGAATCAGACACAACACAAATTATGCCCACTTCCGGGTCATACTTCAAGGGTCACTGCTTCCAGCTATAGGATCTTTTGCACTGTTCTTTTCAGAACAATCCTTGGCATTTTGGAAGTTTTTAGAACCTTTAAAATGATATGATCTAAGGAGAGGTGTGGTCACTATCCTCTTAGTTTGTACTATGGTCCTTACTCAGGAAGCATGTCTGATTACTTGGGATTGCAACTGACACTGCTCTTTCAGACTCCCTCCCTTGTGACCCAAAATGACAGGGTCCCTGATTCCTTGGGACCAAAAGTGATACTGAACCCTAGGTCTTCCACTCCTTCTTGACTAAAAACGGTCCTCTCCACCCTTGAAGTATGACCCGGAAGTGGGCATAATGTAGGCAATGAAGTTATCTAACAATCACTTCCCTCTTGACTAAAAGTGCTCTTCTCTACTCTTTAACTGTGATCCAAGAGTGAGTAGAGGTGTTGAGGTTGCCAGACACCATCTGGTCCTGCATCCATTGCTAGAACAGGGGTACCCTCTAATCTCTTTCTAAGCATTTGTCAGGTCCCCTTACCATCTCTGACTTGAGAGTTTCTATAGTTGCTGTTGCTTTTGTTGCCACCACCTAGTCCCATACTGGTGTTTCATCCATGTGAGCTCCCAGCTAGCCTTCATCCCTGTGTCATGGATCTTTCTTTTTACCTCCTCAATTATTTTAGACTGGAGAAATGTCTCACTCTGATCATTTTTTGGCTTTACCACTCCAGAATTTAATTTGAGACATTTAAAGTTATTTGGAGGTAAATGCTGAGAGAGCTCCACTGAGTGCTTTTCTATTCCACCATCTTGGTTCTGCCCCTGGGATTAACTAAGCTATTTATTATTGAACAACATAAACTATCTAGGGAAATTGTATTGTTATTCTTTATTAGGGTTGGGCAAGGGATGGCCTAGCCAAATATGCCCAGCTGCATGTTTTTGTGTAATCTACAAGTTAAGAACAGTTTTTTAAAAATAAAATATGCTTGTTTGTTTCAAAGATATATACTCAAAAATATTTTTTTAAAAATCAGCTCATGATCAGTACAATAACAGTCAATTGCCCAGACTTGACCTTTGGGCTATAGCTTCCTACCTTATTCTTGGTGGTGGTTATTTTGTCATCTCAATTATATTATATGGAGTGGAATTTATCCTCATGAAAGCATTCTCTAGAAACTATGATGGCTTTGGGTTGATTGTGGACTTTGATTTGATTATGATATTGAAATAAACTGAACAGAAGACAGCAATCTATCAACTTATCGCAAGGATTCATTTAGAGTCAGCACTGTATGGAGAATTGTAGCCATAAGGACAAAAATAAAGGACCTGCATTCTAATGAGGTAGACAACATATTAACCTAAAAAGTACATATAGAAGACAGATATGAGTACAAGGAATTTTGAAGTGGAAAGTACTAGCTGGTGCACCAGGAAAGCCCTCCTGCAATAGGTAATACATGAACTAATTCTTGAAGGAAACCATCAATTACAGAAGTCAGAGATCTGGGAGAAGAACATTTCAGGCATGTGGGACTGTGAGGCACATAAGTAGAAGATGGAGCATTATGTTTAAAGAACAGCAAGTAGATCAGTATCACTGGATTGCAGAGAGTACAGGGGAGAATAATTCCAGTTAGACTTTTTTTTAGTTTACTTTTTAAAACCTTTAACTTTATTGTATCTTGGTCTGAGAATATACTTTTTTTTTCAAACTTGTTTATTTTTAGTTTACACCATTCATTTCCATGAGATCTTGAGTTACAAATTTTCTCCCTGTCTTTCCCCTACCCACCACCCCAAAACAGCGATCCCACTGTAGACCCCCTCCCCCCATCTGGTCTCTCCTGTATCCTCCCCCATTCTCCCTCTGACTTTCCAGTAGGGCAAGATGGATCTCCCTACCCCAGTACCTGTATATCTT
>JAQQSU010008101.1:0-13042 GCA_028627135.1 Pseudochirops cupreus | reverse complement strand
AAAATCTTGTGGACAATCTGGTCCACAAGGTCACAAAGAGCTGAACATGACTGGATAAACAACAAGTTGTGTTATTGTCTATGTCTTCTTATAGTTCAGTTAATGTTTCCTTTATGAATTTAGATGTTTAAGGCATTTGGAGAGTATAGGTTTATCACCGATCTTGGTTTTTTTTTGACAATTCCTTTCACAAAATGTAGTCTCTTTGTTTATCCCTATTTATTTTTTTAATATTTGTTTTTGCTTTGTCACATAGCATGATTCTAACACCTGCTTTTTTGCATTCACTTGATGCATAGTAAAAAAATTTTCCCATGCCCTCGGTTTAGTTTTCTGTATGTCCTTGTCTATTAAATGTTTCTTGTAAACAATAAAATAGGGTTTTATTTCCTTTTCCAATCTGTCACTCTTTTTTGTTTTATTGGATTACTTAATAAATTCACATTTAAAGTTATGAGAGGCTAATATTTTCCCCCATCTGTTGCTAATATTGGGTTTTTTTCAGTTAATCATGTTTTCCCATCTTCTCCTGTAAATATACCATTATGTTTCTTCAATTACTTTACCTTAATATTTTTATTTTAATTTTTTATTTAATTTTTTTAAATTTAAAAATTAATTTTAATTAATCTATTTATTTATTTATTTAATTGTAATATTTTACCTTTAATATATTCCCACTGGCTCTCATTTGGTGTTTCTCCTTTCTCTTTGAGGTTTTGCTTATTCCTTTCTCCTGGTTTTATCTGGTTATATAATTCTTCCCCTCCACCCCTTTTTCCCCCTTAGTCAGGTAAATTCCCTCTTCCTCTCCACTGTTCCAACTAGTCCTGTTTATTAGTTAATTTTGTGTCCCATTCTGAAAAGGATTTCTTTTACTCTCCTCATTATTTATTCGTTTCTGTCTCCCCTAGACCTTCATTTTCTTATTCATGACACCTATATTTATCCACTCTGTGTCTATTCTCTGCTATCAAAACTTCCAAGATATCCGTTCTAGGATCTCCCCTCTAGGCAGTTTCTGTCACTGCCCTGTTGCTCTTGCCCCATAGATTCCCTTTCTCCATTGTGCCTCCCTCCCAGATCATTGCCAAATATTTCAAGTGTCAGAGAGGATGTTGCAGAGCCCCTCCCCAACCAAGTCCCTAACCACATCCCCTGATTCTGCAGGGGATTTATGCACTATTAATCTATACCTTCTGCTAGTTGCCTTTTCCCCCCATTTGCCTCAAATTTGCAGTGGGTCCTTTTCCTCCTGCTTCCCCAGTGCCAGTTGCCCCCAAGGGTTCTAACTCTAGCTCCCACTCCCACCCTATTCAAGTAGCATTAAATCTCCCAGACCACACCCAGCACAAGGTTGTCACCTCTTTTCTACCCTTAGGAGTGTAAGAAAGGCCTCCTTCCTTTCCTCCTCTTTTCAATCCTCCCTCCCCTACCTCTTCCCCACACACTCAGCTTCTTCTCTTAATGAAACTAAAGAGTCACCTTCCTCTCATCACCAGCCCTTGATTTGACCCAGGCAAATGCACATAATAAGTATGTGTTGAGGTGTTTTGTTCTTTAAAGTATATAACGTTTTAAACATAAAAGCAACATTTTGTGATAGCAAATGGCTAGAAATTAAGGGAGTACCCATTCATTTCATAATGACTGAACAAATCATGACACACAAATAGAGTGGCATATTATTGCACCTTAAGAAAAGATGAACATCAAGAAATTAACACAAACATGAGAGGCTTTGTTTGAACTGGTGCAAAAGGAAGCAAGCAGAACCAGCAGAATGTGCACAATGATTAAAATAACTTAAACTAAAGAAATATTAAAAGGCAACCAAACTCAGATTCGTTGCAATGACAAACTTAGGCCCCAGGTAATGGAGTGCATTTCTCTCCTTTAGGCAAAGAGCCAGGGGCCTCTAGGAGCAAAATATTGTCTACCCTGTTGGACATTCTCTATTTATTGATCACAGGGTCTTAGATCTGGAGCTAGATCCTACATCCAAGATTTAGACCTTAAAGGTCATCCAATCCAACCTCTTGATTTTACAGGTGAGGAAGCTGAGGCCCAGAGTCTAAATGACTTGTCCAAGGTCACATAGTGACAGGGCCAGAATTTAAACTTAGGTCTTTTCACTCCAAGTTCAACACTTTATTTTTGTTTTTTACTTTTATTTAAACTCAACAAGTTCCCAAAATAATTCATTAACTTTCCCACTAAATCCACCTCCTCTTCTGAATTTCCATTTTTCTGGTGAGGACTCCACCAGGAACCCAAGGTTTGCAAACTCAATGTCATACTGAACTCTCCACTCTCATTCCTCCCACATATACAATCAGTTATCAAATCTTGTCATTCCTGCCTCCACAACATCTCTAGCATCTGCCCTTTCTTTATTGACAATGCCACAATTCTAGCCTTATCACCTCTTGCCTGAATCACTCCAAAATTCTTGTAATTAGTCTTCCTGTCTCAAGCTTCTCTTTATTCCAATCAATCCATCAAGCCACCAAAATAGTTTTCCTAAAGTACAGACGTGATCATGTCATAAACCCCCTTCAATAAACTGTTGTGACTCTATATGAATTGTTTCATCTTTATATCTCCAGTGGGGCACTAAATAAATGCTTGATTGATTGTTTTTCTTTGATATAAATGACTGTGGTATGAAAAAGGGAAGCAGTAAAATTTCTTTAAAAGTAGTAATTAATGACAATGATTATATACAAATTCATAAAATCTAAATTGATGGATGTATCTCTATATCATGGACAGCTAGGTGGCATGATAGATAGAACATTGGGCCTGGAGTCAGAAGGACCTAGGTTCAAATCCAGCCTCAGGCACTTATTGACTGTATGACCCTGGGCAAGTCACTTAACCTTGTGTGCCTCGCTTTCTCATCTATCAGATGAGTTGGAGAAAGAAATGGCAAAACACTCCAGTATCTTTGTCAAGAAAATCTCAAATGGGGACACAGAGAGTCCAACACAACTGAAAAGACTCAACAACAAAAATATTCATATGAATCTTAGACCTCTTCCCCTTTTCTTCCTCATTGTAATCAACTTCATAAACAAAGTTTCATTTCTAGAACCTCCTGATCCTCCCATGCTTCCCTTCTATATCTCACTAGGGTGTTTGGAGCATCAAAAGTGACAGTCTTGATTTGAGTAACAAAGTGGATAATGGATGGGAGAGTTTTCCAAGCTATAAATCAGAGATAGGGAAGAGAAATGAATTAAGAAAATGCCTAATGTGGAGAATACAAAAGGAAAAACTCTAAGAAACCCAAACATCATATTGTCAGACAGAGAAGAGAAAACAATTAGTACTTTTTGAATGCATTCTTAGTTCTAGTTAGGCAGGCAGTCAAAACGTATTTCTTCTTCCCGTGGTAAGTAGACCAGAGCTAATACCTACATATGTTCTGAAATCTGGAGGGGATATTATTAGGAGAACACACTGAGTGTTCTCAAAAGGATTGGGTTCCTTTCCTAGTCCTGGTTCCCTGATACAGTAGAAATCACAAATAGCTGACCTTCTACAGTGGAATAATTAAATAGAATGTCTTGTGAGAAATTGAGACCCTCATCACTGTAAGTCTTCAAGCAGAGGCAATAAGGCCACTTGCGGGAATGCTGTGGTTATGAATTATGTGTCACATGACAACTACTCACATAGTTTGAGCCCCCAAAGAAAACCTCAAGATTTGCAAAGCTTAATCCACAACAACCCTGTTAGATACCATTATGTGTTAATACCATTATGATTTTCCTCATTTTACAGATGAGGAAGCTAAGTCCCAGAGAGGCTAAGTGACTTGTTCATGTATCACATAGTAAGTGGTAGAGCAGAAAATTGAATGAAGGTCTCCTCTTTCCATAAAGCATTCTTAGTTAGAATAGATGAAGTCTGAGGTTTTTTTCTCCCCTTTGAAAGTCTGTAATACGGAAACATCTCACAGTTCAAAGTCAACCTGACTTTTCTTTTATATCTCTTTCTCTCTCTTTTTTTTTTGGTTATTCTCTGCTTCCTGACACTGACATGAATAATTGAGAGCTGATCTCATCATGCTTAATTCTTGGAAGCAGGCAGGAAAATCAGCTGGGTGTTTCATGGATATATTTTGCTGGTAAGCTTTAATAAAACGTCTTCATTAATTCAATTAAATCTAATGAAATTTTATTAAATATCTACTATGTGCAAGACAATATGCTTGGATCTAGGGATACAAAAACTGATAAAACACAGGACTTTCTTTCAAGAAGTTTATAATATAATAAGGGAAGGGACAAGTAGACAAATAATTATGATACAAAGGAGAGTTTTATTAAGGACAAAGAGAAATCCAGGCAAAACTCTACAACCAATTTGAAGAGGAAGAAAGAGTACTTTTGCCTGAGAGTGATCAAGAAAGGTTTCATTGAGGGTGTGACAACTGTGTTAAAGCAAAGGAGGGACCTCATCAGATGGAGATGGAAGGAACCATTCTAGCAATGGAGAATGGTATGAGCAAGAAATGGACACAGGAGAGAACAGAATGAGAGTGGGAGAGAGAAAGTAGTCTGGTTTTTTCATAACATAGAAGGTATAAAGGGGAGTAAGTAGCATGAACTAAAGGAGGACAAGTATGATGGAGCCAAATTGTGAAGGGCCTTGCAGGACAGGATTAGGTATTTATATTTTATGTAGTAGACAATGGGAGGACATGAAAGTTTTTTGTTTGTTTGTGGTTTTGGTTTTTTTTTGCTTTTTTGGAGGGGGCAATTGGGGTCAAGTAATTTGCCCAAGGTCACACAGCTAGTAAGTGTTGAGTGTCTGAGGTCAGATTTGAACTCAGGTCCTCCTGACTCCAGGGCCGGTGCTCTATTCACTAAGCCACTTAGCCACCCTGACATGGAAGTTTTTTAAGTAGAGGAAATATAATGATAACAACCCTGGCCAGAGTCAGAAGACTTTTTTAATATCAACTTCAATACTTACTAGTTTTGTAACTTTGGGCACATTACATAAATTCTCTGAGCCTCAGTTTCACCATCTACAAAATAGGGATTATAATACATACATGACCCACAGCATAGCACCATAGCTTCTTAGAGCTAGCAGGGATATTAATGATGATCTCATCTAGTATATTCACTGTAAGAAACTGAGATGCAGACTCATTGTGATGTGCCTCCCTTTCCAAAGGTAAAGTGTACTTCAGTTTATAGCTCTAAAACTTAATGAGACATAATCCACCTTCCAATTTCCCACCCCTTTTCCGTCTCAACTAATGACTAGTTTGGTTATTTTCATCTTAGACCTGATTGCCAGACATTAAACCAAGTCTAGGTCAAGGTGACATTTTCTTGTCTTTTCAAGATTGTGATTGTAAGAAACCAATGCCAGTGACTTTTTATCCAAGGAAGTTTCCCATCTATACCTTAATCTCTAAATGTATCTAAGAAGAAAAATGATTTTTTAAAAAAAACATGAAAGCATTATATAAGTAGAATGATGCTATCAGATTGATAGATTGGAAAGAAAACTCAAGAACAGTGACAAAAAATAACTGAAGGGGAATCATAGACTTAGAGCTGAAAGTGACCTTGGAGGTCATCTAGCCCACCCCTCTCATTTCACATTTCCTCATTATGAAGAAACTGAGGCCAAAAGAAAGTAGATGGCTTATCTAAAGTCACACAGGTAGTAAGTGGCAGAGCCAGGGTTTGAACTCATCTCATAGCTTCAGGTTCATGCTTTCTCCATTCTCTTAAACCTAAGGTGGAAAGACCAGCTGTAAGTCGAATACAATCATCTATGACAGTCAATGTGGCACAGTGGAGAGAGAGATGATCATAGAGCCAGGAAGGCCCAAGTTCAAGTTCTACTTCTGACGCCTATTGACCAGGTAACCCTAAACAAATCACTTAACCTTGCAGTGCCCTAGGCAACTAACTCTCTAAGACTATAAGTCACAGGGAAGATGTTGACCGACATTGTTAGAGATTTCTTATCCGAGAGCTCCCTCTATAAATGAAATCACGTGTCCCATCCTACGATGTGGGCTGGGTGAGAGGAGACTATGCCTCTTCTCTAGTTCTGCGTGCTTGATACCACTGAAGGAGAACAGAGTTAAAGAGAATCTTGTTATTGGGAGAGGGGGAAAGGACGCAACACACAACTGTGTTCTACATCAGGCATGGTGAGCTTTGGACTTCAGATGAGTGTGAAAGAGGAATATGAAAGAAATCACCCAGAAATTTCTCCATGCCCCAAGTCAGGAGAGAAAGGGGAAAGTCAAGACTCCATTTTTTGAGAGCACCAGAGGCCCTACCTCGTTTAGGTAAAATGTTCAGTTCCAATTTGTTCCATTTCAAGTGATGTATGGAAACCACATTTGACTCACTGAAGTAACAAAAACCAGATTTTCAAGGTACCTCCCTTGTCAGAAGCAAACACGGCCTCCTCCTCCAAATAAGAACTGAAATCCCCAACCCCACACATAGCACCAAAGCTGCTGCCTTAGCAGGATTTGACAAGGCTAATTTGAAGCCCAGAGAGTCTTTTGAGAAAAAGTGGCTAAAAGGAAGCCAAACATGAAGCTATGATACAGCAGCTGTACATCACAAATTTCCCAGGCCAGCCACGATTCCAAGAAAAGAGAGGACATATGTACTAAAAGGCTTTGAGGGGTGGTAGAGAGAGAAGAAATATTCTTTTGTGAGATCATGTCTTCCAAGCTGAAGTTCAGAAAATAAGGTCATAATAGATGACCTCTAACATGGGTAATAACAATAGTTGGTTTTTCTATTGTGCTTTAAGGTTTACAAATTCTTGTTTCATTTGATCCATATGATAGGTGCTCCTATTTTCTCCATTTCCCAAATAAGGAAATTTACTATTAATCTGACCTCTAAAATTTAGAATACCTGCCTTTACACCTAGCCTTTACTCTTTGCTTTTGACAGCCTGGAGAACTAAGTAGATAAATAGAGCATTTATTACCTGCTTTTTATGAGGCAGGCTCTGTGCTAAACCCTGGGGATGCAAACAAAACAGTTCTTATCCAAAGAGCTTACATTCTAATGGGGGGAAACAAGACATAAGAGGAAACTGGAAAAACATGCCTACGGAAGCCTGGTGAGGAGATGGCCAGGATGGTGGGTGGAAGCCTGGTTCCAAGTAAGATCAAATGAAAGCTCTTCAATCTGAGTTAGGGCTCTAGGAGTAGAGTCGAATTTTCCTAGAAGTGAGAAAGAGCAATGAGGATGATGGCGAGAGTATATTAGTGAGACAGATACAAGTGGTCCCCATATCTCTAAAATTCTTTCTTCCATTCTTCATGTCCTGAGCCTGTGTCAAATAGGGATCCACTCACAGTGCTCACCAAGAAGGGATGGGTGGGGGGCTTGGAGGGAGGACTTGTACGTGTATTCTACAGACCTCATTCATTCAACAGGTAACTGGTAAGACTTGTGCTTAATACTGCACTCCATATAGAGAGAGAAAAAGCCTAGTTAAGACACAGCTATTGTATAGCAGGGAGACAATACACAAATACAAATAAAATATATGAAGTTATATAAAAGTACAGCGGAGAGACACAAAACAAAGGGTCAGATGAAGACTACAGGACAGCCAGGTGGCTCAGTGGGTAGAGTGCTGGCCCCAAAGTCAGGAAGACTCTGCTTCCTGAGTTCAAATGTGACCTCAGACACTCACTAGCTGTGTGGTCCTGGGTAAGTCGCTTAATCCCGTTTGCCTCAGTTTCCTCATCTGTAAAATGAGCCGGAGAAAGGAATGGCCAACCACTCCAGTATCTCTGCCAAAAAACCTCACAGGGGGTCATGAGGAATTGGCCACAACAAGGAAACTCAGGGGAAGGCCATTACCAAGAAGGGGATCAGGGAAGGCTTTACAGAGAAGGTGGTCTTTGAATTCGGCTTTAAACAGTAGGGAGAAAGTCATCAGCTGCAGAGGAAGAGGGAGGGCACCCTCAGGACAAGACACGGCATGAACAAAGGCAGCCAAAGCGAGAGGGAGACGAGTGTTTGGGAGGTGGAGAGAGGCCCTCCCGCATTACTGTTTCGTCTTTGACCTCAGACAAGTCACGTCACTTCCCTGAGCTGCACAATGGGGTGGGGTGAGAGGGGGCTGCCCAGGTGACCCCTGAGACCCCTTCACGTTCCAAATCCTATGACGTTGTGAAGCAGCTGGACGAATCGACGTCCCCAGTTCCTTCCAGTCCTAAATTTACAATCTGATGATCCATTCTATAAATCCTCAACAAAGAACCCGCCCAGTTCTTTATAGGTCTTTGCCTGCTCTTTCAATATTTTGGGGTCACTCGTGTAGCCAACCCTGTTACTCGTATTTCCAACCATCTTCTTTTCAATATTTTTAATATTGACATAAATATAATTTCAGAATTCAGAATTCAGACGTTTACCTCTATGGCCGTGGTTCTCAACCTTCCTAATGCCGCGACCCTTTAATATTTGTATGTGGGCATATCTACGTGTGGGCGGATATTATTATTTATATATATATGATATATATATATATAAATATAACATAAATAATATTATTATTTTAATATTTGCTCAATGACTCCTATGGGCTGCGTGACCTTGGACAAGTCACTTAAACTTTCTGAGGATACATTTGAACACACTGGGATCTCAAGGAACAGAAACTGAGCTTCAAACTACACAAATTTTTAATGATACATACATCGTTGGAGATACATAAAAATGAGGATCCAAGGCTGCATTTTATCAGCCCCTGTGTCCCAGCAGTCCATCTTGACTTCCGAGAGTCATGTTCTATTTCTGTGACTTTTAGAAAGTTACTTAAGTTCTACTGGTCTTAGTTTCTTCATCTGTAACATAAAACAGTTATAGACCTGTTCAAAACTTCAGGCTGGTGCCACATGACTCCAGAGATTAGAGACAGCACTGTTTTACATTCAGAAGGGCAAAGGAAGCTAAAGCTTTTTTCAAATGCATCTCTCCGGGGTGAATAGTACTCCAGCACTTTGAATATGTCAGTCAGGTGCAAGCTAGATCAGGATGCACACAAAGGCTGGTAGAATTCCTTTGGTACCAGGGGCTGCACTCCTGGACTCAGTCATTCTAGCTCTTTTTAGCTGTGTGTCCTTGCCTTTTCCCTCTGCTGGGCTAAGGGGACCTAACCTTGCCAGATTTGCATCAGAGCCTTGCATAGGGATCAGAGATCGCATAGGGATATTGTAAGGAAAAGTGCTTTGTAAACATTGCAGAAAAGTGGGATGATGGTGATGGAATGGCAGTTATGAGTCAGTCTTTTATGCCACCTCTCTGGCAAGTCATCAGTGATGACGTTTGTGGAGTTAGGAAAACCTGTGGTCAGATCCTACTTTGAACACTTACTAGTTGGATAGCCCTTGGCAAGGCACTTAATTTCCTTGTGCCTCAGTTTCTACATCTATAAAGAGGGCGTAGGGTAAGCCCAATGGAGCTCTAAATCCATGATCCTATGAGTTTTCCATCCTGAATTTGGGAAGCAGGATCTGATTAAAAATTAAAGAATGCTGTCCCTGTATTGTCAAGTCCCCATGCAGGGCTCTTTTATTGATCTTCACATTGCTCTTCCTTGTTAACACTGACACCATGCATACTTTGGTGCCAAAGTCTATAATACTGTAAAGGCCCAGAGATTCTAGTTCACTGATTCACCAATCACTGGCTGTGCTTGAGATTATATCATGTGAAAAAGGCTTGTCAGGCTTCTGAGTAGCTTCATGGTCTCACAGGCTCACCCCCGTTAATCATCTGTGATTTATTTATTTCAACAATCTCAGGGGAGTAGTATCCAGGTCAGGGCACAGAACTGTCTGTCACTGGGGTTTCAGCTTCCAGATAGATGGCATAGCCCGTGATGTAACAGCAAACCCCATAGAACAGCAGTTCTCAACCTGTGTGTTGCGACCCCTTTGGGAGTTGAATGACCCTTTCACAAAGGTCGCCCAAGACCATTGGAAAACACATATTTCCGATGGTCTTAGGAACCGAGACACAGCTCCTCTATCCGTCTCCAGGCAGGTCCACCTACATGCAGATATGCCCACATACAAGTATTAAAGGGTCACGGCATTAGGAAGGTTGAGAACCACGGCCATAGAGGTAAACATCTGAATTCTGAAATCTTATAGAAATTGATTGTAAAGCACAGCACCCACTAAATGAGTAGTGGGTACCATATTGCCTTGGCATGTGCTGGATATTGTGACTCCATACAAGTAAATGTACGTCCAATAGATTTGCTCAATGGGGGCAGAGCAAGGTGATGTATCTTGTTATTTCTTCCAATATCTGGAAAATCTAATATTGGCAAGCTCTGAACTAGTTCTAGAAAGTTAAGGGCCATACCTAGAGTCAATTAAGTAGGAGTACTGGTACTTAATGACCCTCAATGGGAACCCTTCTACCAAAAATCCTGCTCCCATACCTCTTTGTGGTATACAGATGATCTTGTTTTCTCAAAGGCTGTGCCATGACAGATTCTACCAAGTTCTTAGCAAGTCGGAAAAACTTTGAACTATGGTATAATATTTATACTCAAAATAATTACCCAGAGGAACCAAGAGATCCTTGAGTGCCTTGTGAATCATCCAATATAGATTTCATCCCTTTCAGTATCATCTTAGGGCTAAGCTTATTGAACTGTGATAAAATTCTTAGAGAACTAGGCACCTGGAGATAGACTTTATGTTAACTAAATTAACCAGAAAATTCAATTAACCAGAAAATTCTATTCTTCAGTTATTCTGTAAACCAGAGTTTACTGAGCTCAGTCAATGAGAGATTAATATGTAGACTAGAAAGGAGAAATTATAACCCATTCTCCTTTTTACCCCTGATAGAACCACATTTTTTTAATCAAGCTATATTGAATATGGATTCTTATTTTCCCTTCTTTAGGGCATGGAATTATCAAGTATCCAAAGAGTTTCTCATCTCTTTCTCACAGTCACCTCTGCCAGAACAGAACAACGTGCATCAAAATGTGCAAACTTTAGAATGAAAAGAGATGTAGAATGGAAGTCAGAGTATGTGTGTTTGAATCTTAGCTTGGCCAATTACTACCTGTATGATTTCAAGCAAAGTGCTCTACATCTCTGGGTCTCAGTTCCCTCATCTGTGAATTTGAGGGTGTTGAATTAGCTCCCTTCCAGCTCTAAATCAAAGCTCATAAAACATTAGAATAGGAAACATTCTTGACTAATAGCACTCCATTAACTTTGTATTGAGATATCCATTAATTAATGAGAATGCAATAATAATACTCAATGCCCATCCTCTTGAGCCATTCCTATCCACTGGCAGCATGATGTGAAGAAAGCACAAGACTTCTTCCACACAAGTGTTAGAGCACTAGGGTGGACTGAAAGTCATTTCCTCATCCTTTGGCAAGAAACCACCTGTCCAAGATTAAACTTCTACTGCGATGCCCTCAGCGCATAAGGCCATCCAACTGAGATTTAAGCAAAATTTCCAAATGTCCCTTTCTATACAGGAACACAATTTTTTCTAGAGGTTTTTGTGACATAGGAGATCCCCTTAGATGTCTAAACAAATAGCTTTTACTTCAAAGATGTAGCAAGAGCAAAGTAAAAATATTTCCCCCAATGTGCCTCTGAGATATACTCTTCCATATATCAGCTTAGTCTCTGATAGAGTAGGCTCAAAACTTAATTCAGTTCCTTCATAGCAATAGCTCCACCAAGTCCATGTCCAAAGGCAGCATTGCTGCCAGACAAGTGCTGGGTCCAGGTCATTACCAACTCTTACTTACTCTTTGGGATTGTAAGGAGAGTTAGCTACGATGCATGGCCTTGGATGGACCGAGGGTCAAGAGCTATGAGAAACCAGAACATCTTATGACAATCATTTGGACTTAGTAGGTTTTGAGGCTCCACTCTTTTTACCTAGAACATAAAAACAAGTAAAATAGTAACAACAACAAAATGAAAAGGAAGAAATAAAAATATGGCCAACTTGCTAATGACCTACTGACTCAGGGGAAAGAAGGTGTTAAGCCTCTTCTTTTTACCTTGTGATCTCCCTGGATCCTGTGAGCAAAAGAGTGACAGTTTCCTCCTACGTGAGTAAAGCAAAGAGTGGCCCAGATGATTTTAAAGTCTCTGTCAGCTCTCTGACTCTTATGATTTTGTGATCTCCCCATCCCTCCCAGGAGGGCAAATGGTCTAAAACCTTAGAAAAACCAAGAGCCAAATGGAAAATTAGTGGGAAAGGTTGAAAATAATGCCCCCCAAAGTGACTTGGATTGTTTCTTTGAGGTAGAGACAAAACCTAGATCAAGCTCACTGATTTTTGACCCCATTTGGAGAAACTCTTTGACTGCCACAGTTCCCTGAAATTTTCTGGGCTTTCTGTGAGTCACCGCCAAGTATACCAACCACACATCTATACCTTGTTAGTACTTGTTTGGCAAGTAAATCTCTGCACTGCTCAAAGATGAAAACTGAGGCAGTAGGGGAACCTAGCATTGGGGCAGTTGCTGCTTCCCCAAGAGTGAGTTTCAAAAAACTTCGCTTGATAAGGCCAGTCAGTCAAACATCTGTTTAGCTCCTGCTAAGTTCCAGACATTGTGCTAGATTCTGGGAATACAAGGAAAGGTAAAAGACAGTCCCTGCTCTAACGGGGGAGACAGCATGCAAACAACTATGCACAAATGAGATACATAAATTGGAGATGATCAACAAAGGAAAGACCTTAGAATTAAGAAGGATCGGGAAAGGCTTTTTGGAGAAGATGGGGTTTTAGCTGGGACTTGCAGGAAGCCAGTAAAACCAGGGGGTGGAGATGAGGAGGAACAGCATTCCAGGTTTGAAGGATCTGAAAATGAAAATGCCTGGAGCTGGAGGGAAGCCAGTTTTATTAGATCTCCGAACATATGAGAGTTGTCAGGTGTAAGAAAACTAGAAACCTAATGGGGGAGAGGGAAGAGGTGGCAGGCTATAAAGGGCTTTGAATGTCAAGCAGAGGATTTT
>JAQQSU010008100.1:0-13042 GCA_028627135.1 Pseudochirops cupreus | reverse complement strand
TCTTTAGTCAAGTTGTTGACTCTCTTATCATGATTTTCTTGCATCATTTTCATTTCTCTCCCCAATGTTTCCTCCGCTTCTCTTATTTGGTTTTCAAAATCCTTCTTAAGCTCCTCTATGGCTTGTAACCAGTCTACATTTTTCTTGGAAGCCTTTGGTGCAGGAGTTCTGACTGTGTTGCCTTCCTCCCATTCCATGCTTTGATCCTTTTCGTCCCCCAAAAAGGACTCTAAAGTTGGATTGCTGAGCTTTCTTTGCTTCCTTTTTCCTGCATATGTTGCCAGTCAGTTACTTGACTTTTGGGCTCAGTAGAACTCTGCTTTCAGAGGGGAGAGCTCTGTCCCAAATTGCTTGGGTTTTCACAGCTGCTGGAGCTATTAGGAGGCTGTCTCTACAGCCCCCAGCAGCTTTGGCTCACTGGTCACACACCTCAGGACCACCACCCAAGACTGCAATTCTGTTCCCGGCAGCTCAAGGCAAGAACACTTAGCCTCTGAATAATTGCTTGGCCTCCCTGCAATCTACAGGGCAGGAGCTCTGAAGCAGCCATGTGGAGGTGACTGCAGGGCCACCACTTCAGACTGCTTCTAGCTCTGGAGGCAGGGGCTGGACCCTCTCCCCCAGATTTAGCTGAGTTCCACTGATCTTTTCCCTTTGTCCTTGGTTCTTATGGGTTGGTAATTCTGGAAACTGCCACAGCTGCCAGTGATCCACTCTCCTGAAAGCTCCAGCTGTGGCTTCTCCTGGATGGCCTGGGGCTAAAACTGCATGGAGCTGGGCTCTGCTCCCAACGTGCTGTGGTAAGCCCTTTCCGTCTGTCTGATGGGCTGACTTCAGCAGGAGCCTTGTTTCTCTGTCATTTTATGAGTTCTGGAGCTCTAACATGTATTTAGAGTCATATTTTATAGGTATTTGAGGTGGTTATGGGGGAGCTGCAGAGTTTTCCTGCTTCTATGCCACCATCTTGACTCCGTACCCCTATATACTGTATTTGAACATATAAAAAACAAATTTGTAGATTGTAAGCCACACAAAAGCAGTCAGAAGGCCAGGTTTTGCCTTTATGCAGTAGTTTGCTTGCCCCTGACTAATCCAGTGGAAATGAGGAGGGGATGGATGGAAGAGATACTGTAGAAGTGTAATTGACAGGTCTTGGTACCTGAATGTTAGAGATAAAGGAAGAAAATGAATCAAAGGTAATACAAAGATTTCAAAACACAGAGGACTGGGTGAGTGGTGTTGCCACTTACACAAAGAGTTTGAAATGAAGATTAAATGAGCTGACATATGTAAAGTAGTTTGCATGCCTTAAAGCCCTATATAAGTGATAGCTAGCTATTATTATAAAAGAGTATGAATTGTAGAATTGTGGGGCCAGTGGATAGAACGTTGAGCCTGGAGTTAGGAAAACCTGTGTTCAAATTTGGTTTTAGACACTAACTGGGCAAGTCACTCCTCTGTTAAATGAGCCAGAAAAGGAAATGGCAAACCACTGCAGTATCTTTGCCAAGAAAATTCCAAATGGTGTCCCGAAGAGTCAGACACTAGTGAACAGTAACAGTGAATTTTAGAGGTGGCTTTAGTTACCTATTCCAAAGCCTTATCTTTTCAGATAAGGAAATTGAGGTCCAGAAAGAGTGAATGATTTATGCCAGGCCCCACCACTTCTAACTGGCAGGAGGGCTAGAATCTGAATCTCTTGATTTCCCAGCCCAGTTCTTCTTTGGCTCTACTGTGTTCATCCCTACGTCCTTTATATAGGCTTCCCGAAACATGGGAAGGGAATAAATGACTGGTTATGCCATTTATTAGAACAGAATCACCTGAGTTAACAATTAAGAATTACACAAATAAGACAACGGTTTATTTTATTTCTCAAAAATCTATTGATCTTTGTGACATGCCCTCTTCAGAACCAAGGGTGGTGGGGTGGATGATGTGCAGAAACAGCAGCATGGCAGGAAGATGGTGAGGACCAAGCATGGTGGTTGCAAAGGTGGTAGGAGCCATTTGAGGCCACCTAGATATGTTTGCTTGTATCTGTATGCTTGTTCTCACTAATCAGGACAGCATGGCCCCAGGGTAGGAGATTCAAGGTCCTGTGATTTAACCCCTTCAGGTCATGGTGTTTGGATTTCAGACTGTGAGAGTGTATCAGCAATAGCTGGGAAACACAGCAGGAAGATGTGGGGGAGAAGTGAAACAATCAGGGAGTCTGAGGTTGGTTAGATATAGTGGGCTGTGAGTTCATGCTCACCCAATCACCAATCAAGACAAAAGAAATGTTATTTTATTAAATGGGGGTAAATTGATACAGTAGATTTCTGTTATCATTCAGCTTGACAATTTTAATACACTAGAATCAAACTGTGTTCCCCCAGATATTCTAGGGTTATATTATAAAAGCTCTTCATTCTAGACATTTATAATAGTGTACAGCTATTGGACCAGATAATTTGGTACAGGAATTCGGGGTCAAGGTCAGGGTCAGGGTCATGGGTTAGGACCGTTAAGTACTAGGTCAGAGAAAAGCTAAATCTAGTCCTTTTTTTTTTTCATTTTTCCTAGTGTACATGCATCTAGGTGAAAGGGAGGCTAGGTAATGTAAATGTTCAACAAACATTTAGGAATATATTATTCAGGTCAAGCTCCAATGTGAGATGTCAGGTAGATTTGGCCTGGTAAAAGGCTGCTCAAGCAAAGGTGTGTTAAAGTTGCCAGGTCTTGAATCCCATGACCTAAATTATTATAGAATTATAAACTACTATTTTCTTTTTGGAAGGGAGATCTTGGGAAGTGACTAAACATTGATTTTCAGTGAGAGATTCATTTTACAGAAGAAGGGGAAAGTATAAATCATCAAAAATGTCAGTCCAAGCCAAAACATATGACACCAATTTTACAACTGTAGTGTTGTCAGCGTAAGTAATGCTGACCTAGATTCTTCCCTTACTGGCCCTCGGCATGCAGCTGACCTGCACACAAAGCTCTTTTCAAGGTTAGTGCACACTTTGAACTTGGAGCAGATCCTTTCATTAGTATAAGATAGGCAAGGGTTATTACCCTCCACCACCCTTCTCTACATTTCAAACATTTAGTAAAATTCACAGTTTGAAAAACATTTGCAGGAGTCAGGGCTCACTCTCACCACCAGTTTCTTCTGAAATCTACTATTGCCTTCACAGTGACTTCACAAGTACGATGTCTTAAAGAGAGCCCCAAGTACAAGAAGATGCCCTAAAGTACTTAAGACACTAATTTCCATGCTCCAGATCAGATTTCAAAGGTTCTTCTTCCTGATGTGTTTTCTTAGGAGGGAAAGAAGATTTCAAAGAGCAAAATTAGCAAATCAAGGTCACTGTAAGACTGCCATCTGGTGTATTCAAGGAGCATTTCTGACAAATATTTTAGTAAAAATATTCAAAATATATTTTCAAAGTTGAAGAAGAGAAAATCTGGCATTTCCTTTCTTCTTGTAATGATGTCAAGATAAATAAAATAATATTACAAAGTTGGCAGTAGCCAGTTGAATAAGTATTAGATTTGGGGTCATTCTGTTTCCCTACCCTTGATTGACCTATGTGTCACAGGGTATAAAAGCCTATGTATCCCCCTGAAAGTCAAGGGAAATAGTTGGGTTTTTAATGCACTTCATATGATCAATGGGTGTATAAAGAGTCAATTGTCTCTCTTTACCAAGACCTGAAAGAACAAAGTTCTCACCATATTTCACCAGTAACATTGTTTTTTTATATTTTAAAAAATATTTATTTTTATTTATAATAATATTTTACTTTTTCCAATTACACATAAAGGCAATTTTTAACATTCATTCAAAAAATTTTTGAGTTCCAAATTTTCTTCTTCTTTTCCTTTCCCCCTCCTGGTAAACAATTGGGTAAGGTTGTATGTGTGCAATCATATAGACTTATCTCCATATCAGTTATTAGTAACATTAACTTCTGATTAATGTCTCATTTATCTCTACTTTGGGGGAAGGGGAACTGGGTCACCCATTATTTGTCTTGCCTAAGGTCACACAAATTCTGGAGCAAATTTAAAAGGTTGTTATTTTTTTGAAATGATTGTTAGTAAAGAGAATTAGCAATGATTGTTTTTGTCGTGTCCAGCTCTTTGTGATCCTATTTGGGGTGACTTTTGGCAAAGATGCTGGAGTGGTTTGCCATTTCTTTCTCCAGCTCATTTTACAGATGAGGAAACTGAGGCATACAGTCACATTGCTAGTAAGTGTCTGTGGCTGGATTTGAACTCAGGAAGATGAGTCTTCCCGACTTCAGGTTCAGTGTTCTATCCACTACATTACCTAGCTGATTAGGTGGAATAATTAACTTACAATTTCACCATAATTATTTTAGGAAATGTAGTCATGAGTAAACATTTTGTGAAACATGCAGTTTTTTTTCTTTTAAGTTTAGCTTTATAACTAAAAGCTGGAAATTTCTTCAGCTTCCAAATTATGGGAAGATCTATGAATCAAATGTCTTAGATGTGATACTCAAAACACTAAGTAGGAGTAAGTATAAAGAATGTTCATTTATTCAGCAAACACTTATTAAAGCCTTCCACTGCAAAGCATTGTGCTAGCTACTACAGATATAATGAGAGATGTTTCTTAGGCCTGCTGCTTATAATACTTATAGTCTATCTATTAGTTCATAAATCAATAAACTTTTATTAAGTAGTTGTTCTGTGCTAGGTATTGGGTTATCTCAGCATGAAAATGAAATAGTTTTTGCCTTCAAGAAGCTTATATTCTACTGGGGAGACACTATGTACATAAACAAACAAAATGGCATGGTACAGTGGAAGAAATTCTGACTTTGGACTCGGAAGCTCCAGGTTCAAATCCTGCACCTGACACTAACTACCCATATGACCTTGGACAGTCAGTCCACCTATTTGGGGTACAGTTTCCTCATTTGTAGAATAAGGAGGTAGAACTTGATGACCTTTGAGATCTTTCATGGAGGACCTTTCATGCTATGCATATTTAGATGAGTTGATAACTATAAACAAAATAAACACAAGGTAATTTTTTGTATTTAGCAGTAGAGAGGATAGGAAAAGGTCTTACTCTCCTTTGGCTTCCAGCTCATGGTGGTGAAGGTGCGACTTCTTTCGGTCCTCCTGAATCTGGGTTCATCCGACACCGGCAGCCACCCCGCAGCATCCAGGCCAAGTCTCCACCTTTGTTGCCACCATGCTGCCCAAATTTGACCCTAATGAAATTAAAGTCATGTTTTTAAGGTGCACTGGTGGTGAAGTTGGTGCCACATCAGCTCTGGCCCCCAAAATTAGTACTTTGGATTTGTCTCCCAAAAAAGTTGGTGATGACATTGCCAAGGCAACTGGAGACTGGAAAGTACTAAGGATCACAGTGAAGCTTACCATTCAGAACAGACAGGCCCAGATTGAGGTTGTGCCTTCTGCCTCATCCTTGATCATTAAAACCCTAAAGGAACCTCCTCAGGACAGAAAGAAGCAGAAAAATATTAAACACAATGGAAACGTCAGTCTCGGTGAGATTGTCAACATTGCTTGATAGATGAGGCATCGATCCTTGGCAAGAGAGCTCTCTGGAACCATCAAAGAAATACTTGGGACAGCCCAATCTGTGGGCTGCAACATTGATGGCCAACATCCTCATGATGTTATTGATGACATCAATAGTGGTGCTGTTGAATGCCCAGCAAGTTAAAAGCTACAATGGAGACTATTGCAATAAATTTAACATTTGACAACAGCAACAACAAAAAGGCCTTACTCTTTAACCTTTTGCAACGTGGCTTTTATCCCCATCACTCTATTGAAATAAATACTAAAAATGATGCCCTTATCATCAGATTCAATGGTCATTTTTCTACCTCATCCTCCTTGGCTTCTCTGTGGGGTTAGATGCTACTGGCCACTCCCCTCCTTCTTTTTTTTTTCACTCCCCTCCTTCTTATCATCTTCTCCTCATTGGTTTCTATGATATTTTACTCTTATGCTTCTCCTCTTACCTCTCTGACTCACCTTTCTTTGTATCTTTTGTAAGGATTCTCTTCCTCTTCCTGCCCCTTAAACATGAGTGATCTCCAAGGTTCTGTCTTTGTTCTTTTACCTTTCAGTACCTACTTTCTTAGAGATTTCATTCACTCCCATGGCTTCAATTACTACCTCCATTCTGTTGACAACCAAATCTTTACATCTAATTTGCGTCTAAAACTACAGTATTATATTTCCTTTTAACTTTGGTGAATTTCTTCTATGGCCTTCGTTTTGGGACAAGATCAGGCCAACCATGATTCATTCCCCTTCTGGCTCTGCTTCTAACTCTCTATACTTTGCCAACATGCTCCTTAATGGGTATCTTCTCTTTCTCCTTCTCATCCCCCTCTTCAACCCTCTTTTGTGTGTTGTTTTACTCCATTAGAATGTAAGCTCCTTGAAGCTATGGACTATTTTTCTTTTTTTCTTGTATTTGTATTCTTTGTGCTTAGAACAATATATCATATATAGTAAACCTTCATAAATACTTTTTCTCTTTTCTCAACTTGTTGCCTCTCAAGAACTCACTCTGATTGGGGGAAACAACATGTATAAGAGTCCAGCTTCCAGGAAGATGGAAAGGCTTGCAAACCCTAAGGGTAGAGTGATAGTGGTGGATAAGTGAGGCTTTAGCATATATGTCAAATGGCAGTGTCTGGGGATCTGGAGGACATAGTAATAGATAAGATGGTAAGGCCTTCTTCTTTGAGGACCTTCGGATACAGTGGCAAGACAGATAGTAAAGCCTGTTAATCTGCTACCTCACTAGGAGGACCATAGCTGGTGGCTCATCCAAATGATAGGAGCTGCCATGTTGCTCTTCCCACAGGTCATCTCAAGGGGTCTGAGTATGGGATCAGAGTATGGGAGAAGGGAAAGGAAGGTGGAAAGATGTCCCCAGTGGCAGTTCTCACTGCCCACATCTCAATCTCAACATGTCAGAAACTAAACTCACCACTTTTCTTCCCAAAATTGTCCCTCAGCCCAATGTCTCTATTATGTCAATAGCTCCATCATTCTCCTAGTCACCCAGTCTTGTAATTTTGGTATTCTCTTTGATTTTCCTATTCTATCACACTATACATCTAATTAGTTGCCAAGTTCTGTCATTTCTACTTCTGCATTATCTTTCACATCCCAACCTTCCATTCTGCTCCCATTTCAATCTTATGAGTTATATGAACCTGGTTCATCTGATTAGCCTCTGTGAGCTTCAGACTCTTCTTCTGCAAAATGAGCATGAGAATATCATTTATATCACCTACCTTAAAACTTGGTTGTGAGAAAAGTGATTTGTAAAATTTAAAACACACTAATAGAAATGTGAGTGGTAATTTTTTTTTATTAGCTCAGATTCTACCTTTTCTAAGCTAGACTGCTGTCATAGCTTTTCATTGGTCTTCGTACTTTTAATCCATTCCCTTTTCAATCCACCACCCATCCACACTGCTAATCTTCCTAACACAACTCTAATGATACCTCTGTTAATAATAATACCCCTCCTCTACTCAGATACCTCCAGTGACTCCCCACTGTCTGCTGAATAAAGTAAAAACTCCTAACCTTGGCATTTAAAACTTTCCATATTCTAGGTTCAACCTACTTTTGCAGTCTCATCTCATACTTACTACCACTCACATGTGGTATACTCTAATCATACTGGTTTACTTTCCATCCCCCATTCTCATCTTTCCCTCCCACACCTCTGTGCCTTTGCTTATTCTATTCCTCATGTCTTGAATGAACTCCATCCCCTCCCCATTCCTGTCTCTTTCTGTGTAAGTCCTCCTCTCCTCTCCTCTCCTCTCCTCTCTTCTCCTCTCCTCTCATCTTCTACAAGACCTGATCCAAACGCTACCTACTTCATGAAACATTCCTTGACCTGCCCATGAAAGCAATCTTTTCCTCTTCAGATTCTGCAGAGTGCTTTATCTGACTCTTTCATTTGCATTTATCTCAGGAACCTTGGTTCCCTAATTATTTGTGGACTTGTCCTTCCTTTATTGGATAATAAACTCCTTGGGAACAGGGCCATTATTATAGCTATCTTAATATCCCCATGCCTTGCACAATGTCATACATATAGCAGATGATTAATATAGATATGTTAAATTGAATTGGAGTAGAGGAGTGACAATTATATCAATATGCTGATTATTCTGGTATCAGTGAGGAAGACTTGGAGAGAGGACCTGCTGGGAGGAGGGAGATCAGTTAGGAACATTGTACATCTAAGGATAATGGGATGCATTAACCTATGGAAGGCTAGTCCTTGAGGCATATTTCAACTTTGTTTTAAGTCCTTTGAGCATGCACAGATACTGTCTTTTTACCCATCCAACCATGTGGAAACTTTGGAGGTGGGGGAAAATTGTTTCCTGCCATGAGTGACTCAGGGTTTGCTATTATGTGATGCCAAAAATCTTATAATTGATCACGATGACTCAAGGGTGTCTAGGCCAGAACTGAGTATGTACGCTAAGTGCTACACAATCTCTTTTGAAGTTTTGAGGAGACAGGCATGTTTTGACCTCCAGGGTGGTAGGAAGAAAGATTGCCCTTCTCTCACCTAGCTATGATGTCTGTGAGCACATGGCCACCTGTGACTCTGTTCTTTTCTGATCCTAGCAGAACAAATATTCCAAGTGAATAATGTCCCGACAATGATGTCATGAGTTTAGGAGATACAGAGGTTTAATCAGAGGAGTCACTGGCAACTGGAAGTAGTAGCAGTAGCCACGGGAGCAGTAGTGGCCTATGACAGTGAAAGTAGGCTACAGATATATTTGGAAAAGTAGTCACCTGAGTACATCAATAGCTTTAGAGGATGAGACTCCTTAATAGAAGAAAAAAGTGCCATCTATGGACTTAACTGAAGCATAAACCCTCTCTGCTTAACTGGGCTACTCATCTAGGAGATACACATATCTAACAGAAACTTCATGAGAACACTACAAAGGTAGAAAAAGGACTTCTAAGAAGGCAAACATTCCTTTACCACATTCATTCTTTATACATGTGGTACATATATACTTTATACATTTGTACAAGTTTGAACAAATTCTCCACAGGGGCCCTGTGTGAACAAGAGCAGAGTGCAGACTCCCATAGCCATTTGGGGGAAACTATTTTATATCTTATTGTCTTAGTCAGTCTTTTTATATGTTAATTGATATTAAAAGGTTGATTTTTAATGAGGAACATACTGATGGAGCTTGTAAGAGGTAGCACTAGAAACCAAAGTCCCTAGAACACTGAAGGGATCATCCATCTTCAGGTGACTCAACCTGGAAGTACAAGTGGTAGTTGTGTAGAGGAAGGCTTGACATTCATAAATCTTTCTTTCTACTTAGGATATTTCTTTAAGGAGACAGACTTGAAACTTGGACTCTAAAAAGTTTGGAGGAAAAGAAACTTACTAATGAACCCAGTCTGGGAGTGCCACTCCTCCCTCAAAATTTTCCTTAGCACACATCGTGTCCTGTGACTCATGAGTGACTGAAAGGGAAGGGGCAAGTAGGAACTGGATAGACCTTGTGATTCCAACTTGGCTGTAAGCCTTAACACACTGCCCAGAATCTGCTTTCTTCAACATTCCTCGTGAAAGCAGCGCTGCTGACTAGCATTGATGAAGAGAAAGAAGGAGTACAAAGAATGAGGTCTTGACTCCCCGCGGTCAGACTTTGTAATAATATGTATAGAAGCTTTGCCACTGGAACAATGGTATTATCCTTATCCTCTGAAGCCAGCTTTCTATTGTGCTTTTAAATGACTATCATAGCATGATACCATCTCATTCTTATGAAGGAGCTAATTGAAGAAAATCTTTCCTAAGTGATGTTAGAATTTAGTGTGATGGCTTCTCCAGAAAACAAACAAAACGGTACAAAATTGGGATATAAAAAGAATACCCAAATGAAACAGCTCTAGTTTTCATTTTCATGACATAACCCCATATCCTCTCTCTTAAATATGTCCTCCATGGTTCTCATGACTAGTGAGGGCCCAGAAATGTGCTATTAGTGATGTTTTTCCTAGTTAGGAAGAATGAGTGAACAAACTACTAGTAATAACCTAGGGTTCAGACACTGGGATTTTTACCACCTGGCCCCAACACTCTCAACTGGCTCTAGATTAGAGAGCGAGAGAGCGAGAGAGCGAGAGAGAGAGAGAGAGAGAGAGAGAGAGAGAGAGAGAGAGAGAGAGAGTGTGTGTGTGTGTGTATTATTGTTATAATCCAATCAATACTCAAGCTAGAGTCTGGGGCTGACTCTGATTGTTGGCTAGCAAGTCTGCCCTTCTTCCACCTCTCTGAATTGCTTTGATTCCCTAGGTGAAAACTCCCTTTCTCTGCTACAGCTTCCCACGTCACTCTCATTCTCCTTCATATAAGCCCATATCCCTTTTCTCTATCGGGATCTCCCCTCTCCTTCCATTGAGCCCTTTGTAACCATGTTCTATTGTCAACAAAATGACTCCATGTCACAGTCCTTTTGTTTCCTTGAAGTCAGGGAAACCCGACTCCTAGAAAACACTGAATTGGATTGCTTTCTTTAGTACTCGATACTTCTTTTATTCTTTTCACTCCCTTTCTCATACTCCTTCCCCCCCCAGCAGTAGTTCAGGAGGAGAAGTATGTCTACTCCTTGCTCCTCATTGCTGCTCTCTTCCCTTCCAATGTAACTCAGCAACTTCTCCTTTGATTTTCCCTCCATGCAGACATATGGCTCTATCAAGATCCTGACAGTAGGTACCTGTCTAACCCCTGAGTTATCTCCCCTCCTTTATCAGTCTTGCTTGCTTGTATTTATATTCCCAGTACTTAGCACAATGTCTTACATATATTAAGCATTTAATAAATGTTTTTTATTCATCCTTTAATGACCCATTCTAGAATTTTCCCTGAAACAAAACTCACCAATTTGCAGACTCAGTTTTCTTAAAACAACAACAACAACAACAACAAAACCCTTGGGACAATATTTGCTTTTCTCCATTTTGGTGGTATCCTCCTATTTCTTTCCAATATCACTTACAGTGCCTCAGCAAACACATCTGGTAGTTCTTTCAAGACCAAAGGATGTAGTTCGTCTGAGGGCAGATGAGCTTAATTTATCAAGGGCAGGTAGGGGCTCCCTCACGATCTCTTTACTCATCTTGAGTATCAACTCTCTGTTAGTCATTTTTTATCTGTCATTTCCAGGGTAAAGGTCATTCTCCTTTGCAGGGAAAACAGAAGCAAAATTTAAACTTACCAGTTCTGCCTTTTCTCTGTTGTCAGCTATTGCCATCCTGTCTACCCCCAAGTAAAAGTACTCTATCTCTCCCTTGAGCCTTTTACTCCTAATATAGTTTTTAAAAATCCTTTTTGTTGTTTTTAGCTTCCCTGGTCAACCTCAGGTCATTTTGAGCTTTAGTATTCCTGTCACTATTTTTATAGGAGTTCTGTTAAATTATATTCATCTTCTATTACTTGCCCTTGGTTCCATATTCTCTACAGCTTTTTTAAAATGTTAATTTGTTTGGTGAGTTTCCTGTGTGTCCTCATCAGTCTTTTCAGATAAATACCATTTTCCTTCCTCAATGGAATTGTTCCCTTTTGGGTCTTTAAAATTTCATTTTTGAGCATCTTCAATCCTACCTTACATGATTCCCCCTGAAGTATTTTAGTCTATGGGATCCTACCTACCTTTTTTATGTACTCTTTAAATTTGCCTTTTTAGATCTTAGTTACATTTCACAATGTACTGATTTCCTTCCTCTGCCACAAATTCTAGGATGCATTGGTCATTTCCCCCTTGGGATTTCCATTATTTCCACCTAAGCAACCAGTTTCTTACTTTTCATGAGACTCACATCTAAGTCATCAACAAGTATTTACTAAGTATCTACTATGGGCCAGGTAATCTGCTAAGAGTTGGGGAGACAAAGAAAGGCAAAAGACAGCCCTTGTTCTTAAGGAGCTCATTGTCTAATGGAAGAGACAACATTCCAGTAACTATAGACAATTATTTTATATATGAGATAAATTATAGATAATCTCAAAGGGAAGTCATTAAGATTAAAGAGGACCAGGTAAGGCTTCTTGCAAAATGTGGGACTTTAACTGAGATTGATAGATTTAGGAGTGATGAGTGGGAGTGATGAAGAGGGAGAGAGTTCCAGGCCTTTGGGACAACCAGTGAAAATGTCTGAAGTCGAGAGATCAAATGTCATGAGAGGAAAAGCAAGGAGATCAGTGTCATTAGAATGAAGAATATATGGAAGAGAGTAATGTGTAAGAAGATTGAAAAGTAGGAGGGAACCACATTATGAAGGTCTTTAAAAGTCAAGCGGAAGATTTCATTTTTAATCCTGAAGGTAATCCAGATCCATTATGTAATTTCTTTAAGGAAGGGAGTGATATGATTAGTCCTGTGCCTTAGGAAGATCAAATCCATAGCTCAGTGGAGAATGGAATGGGGAGAGATTTGAATTAGGAAGATTAACCAGTAGTCTGTTGCAATAGCATGGAGGAAAAGAGTTGGCAGTATCAGAATAGAGAAGGGGGTGTATATAAAAGCTGTTACAAAGGCATAAATTATAAGCCTCTGTGACTGATTTTATATGGGGGGTGTGGGAGAATGAGATTAGAGATCAATACCTATGCTATGAACCTGGATAACTGGGAGGACAATGGTACTCTCAACAGTAATAGAGAAGTTAGGAAGAGGGGAGAATTTGTGTGTGTGTGTGTAGACAATGAGTTCAGTTTTGGATGTGTTGAGTTTTAAGTGTTTATATTTATTCAGTTTAAGACATCCAACTGGTAGTTGTAGATTGTGAGATTATGTCAGAAGAGAGATTAGGGCTGGACAATTAGAACCATCAGAATATAGAGGATAATTGAATTTATGAGAGTTGATCAGATTGCTAAATGAAAGAATAGGAGAAAAGATGAAGGTCCAGCAAAGAGCCTTGGGGCATTCTCACTATTAAAGAATGTGACCTG
>JAQQSU010000810.1:0-17469 GCA_028627135.1 Pseudochirops cupreus | reverse complement strand
AGAATATTCTTCACCAAAATAGTTTAAAATTACCATGCATAGATTTCAAGGGGTTCATGGACTTAAATGGGGAAAAATTACATCTTTATTTCCATTAATTTCTAATTGAAAGCTAGCATTTCCTTAAACTTTTATTTTAAAACAAATTATTCTGAGAAAGTACCTGTAAGATTTCACTAGACTACCCCAGGGGGTCTATGACACACAAAAAAGCTTAACTTCTGGTTTATAAACAGAGCAGGAGTTCACAGGAATCTGAGATTAGGTGATTTAGAGCTAGGAAAAAAACCTTCATCCACATCCCTGATGTGATAAGAAAACTGAGACCCAGAGAGGTTATGACATCACTTCACAGAGCTGGCGAGACTAGAGTAGGAGTCAGGAAACAATTCTGTGACTCAGTTTCCACATCTATTAAATGTTATTAGTAAGCCTGTCATATTTACAACCCAAGGTTGTTGTAGAGAAGAAATGAGGTAGCAAATGAAAGAGTACTTTTAAAAATATAAAACAGAATTTAAAAATAAGAAATAACTTGAAAACCTAAGGCAATCTTAATCCCTCATTACACTGTTTGTGGTGATACTTTGGAATCCAGAGGAAAAAGGAAATCCTTTCTCATATACACCTTCTATTTGGGTGGGGAGTGCTCTGAACAAGGATTCCTGGAATCAGAAAGATATAACCCAGTTCCATGATTTGCTAGATGTGTGAACTGTGCCTCAAGATCCACATCTGTAAAACTTGATTAAGGGAAAAGGCAAAATACAACAAAATAACATATAACACCTAAGACCAGGGACAACCTAGTGTGGTAGAACAAAATACTGCTTCTGAGGAGTGAGGATAACTAATGCAATCAGATGGGGTAGACTACATGAGGCTAAGGGGGTATCGGGGTATAATTATATTGATATAGTAATATGTGTTAATATAATCAGTAACTGTGTTATATTAATAATTATATATGTTAATATAATTAATATATATTTATAATTGTACATATAATTAATGCTTATATTAATAATTGTGTGTATTAATATAATTAATACTTATATTAATAATTGTATATATTGATATATTAATACTTGTATTACCTGTGATACCTTGCAGGGTTTTCATGAGAGGATTGCTTTGTGAAATATGAATTGTCACTGGTTTTTACTGCTTTCTTTACTCTTCCTGGACTGGGAATTTTTAATTGTCAAATTATAGTACAATTCTCTATCATGCAGCTGGAAGAAACACCTTTCCTTCTGCCGTGTGGAATTCCTGCAGACCCAAAGAACTTTAGCCACAGGCAACCTGTGGCTAAACAGCTTGGATGAGGCTCCAAGCTGCAGGCCAGCTGTGGAAAGAAGTCAGTGAAAGGGTATGATTCCCTCTACAAAGAGTAGTGGGAGAGACATATTTTAGCATCTTCTGGGGATTTATGTTTAATGGAGCCACTACCAAGATAGCAAAGCTCAAAATCGATGCTCCCTGGCGAGAAAATACCTTTACTCCAGTGTTCTTCCTTTCTTTTCTCCTTTCAGGTAAAAACCTAACAGAGATGATTGACAAATATAATCCACAGGAAATACTTTTTTTTAATCGACTTTCCTTCCCCTTCATAACCCCTCCCCCCAGGAGAATCTCCTCTCAAATCGACCTTGTTCTAATAATGAGGTGGTTGAAGCATTCAGTGACCCGCTTCAGTCCCTCACCACCATGCCCCAGATGCCTCCTTCTTATTTACGAGGAATGAAAGGAGGGCAAGGGACAAGCAGTTAAATGGGAATGAGTCTTGGGGTTTCAGAAGAAAGAGGAGAACAATTCTCTGTTTTTGTAGGGTTCATCACACAGAATCATATGATTTAGAGATAACCTAACCATACTGCATTTTACTGATGAGGAAATGAAGGCCCAGAGAAGGAAAGAGAGTGATTTGCCCCAAGGCCAGGCAGCTAGCAAGGGGAAGAGCCAGGTTTGGAACCCAAAGGGTAGAATTCTAGGACTAGATTAGAAGGGATTTCAGAAACCATCTAGTTCAATCTACTCAGTTCACAGATAAGAAAACTAATTTACCCAATGTCCCACAGATAGTAAACTCCAGGGGTGGGATTTGAACCCAGGTCCTCTGATTTCAAAGCCAGTATTCATTTCATTATACCCTGACGCCCCCTTACCCTCATCTAGTCCACCCCCATTTGACTGCATTAGTTGTCCTGACTCTTCAGAACAGTATTTCTTTCTACCACACTAGGTTGCCTCTGGTCTTAGGTATTATATATTATTTTGTGGTATTTTGCCTTTTCCCTTAATCATTTAGCAAAGCTTTTTTTTTTAATCCAATCTATTCTCCACCAAATTAATAGAAGGAGCTGGGAAGGAACCAGAGAACAATTGGTTCTCTCTTATACTGGCGACAGCAGGACAGAAAGGAGGAGAAACCCTTTGGGACAACAGCTTAGTGACCAACAGGTCCAGCAGATTCTTTACTCCCATTCTTTTAACAGAGAAAAAAAACCTACTCATTTTAGACTGAGTAAAGAAAATCCTCAGGCTCCAACCCTTACCTTTTAAATGGTCACAGTGTGAGCTACCCTCGGTGCCCCATCTACATGCAAGCCTCTTTTTCAGACTGTGTAGCCCAGTGGGAAAGCACAGAACTTGGAGTCACAAGGACTGGCTATGAACCCTACCTCAGATGCTCACTAATTGTGTGACCCTGTCATTCAGGCGTTTTTACTCGTGTCTGACTTTTCATGGCCCCATTTAGAGTTTTCTTGGCAAAGATACTAGAGTGGTTTGTCATTTCCTTCTCCAGCTCATTTTACAGATAAGGAAACTGAGGCAAACCAGGTTAAGTGACTTGCCCAGGGTCACCCAGGTAGTAAGTGTCTTAGGGCAGATTTGAATTTAGGTCTTTTGACTCCAGACTCAGTGTTCTTTCTATTGTACCACCTAACTACCAGTTAGAGTAGACTAATTCTCAACTCCACATTCCATTTCCCAGCTCTGGGAATTTGCACAAACTAGTCACTGTTTCCTTATCTCCATCTCTTAGACCTCCCTTCACTCAAGGCGCAGCTCAGGCACCAGCAACCTCCTGCCATAAGCCCTCCCTCCCCCCCCCCCCCAACTCCTATCTCTCAAGAGTTAATGTTCTCTCCCTCCTTAGATCACCTTGAATTTAGTTCTCTGTGCACGTTGCATTCCCAAAGTAGAGTGAAAACCCCTTGAGGGCAGTGTGTTTTCTTTTTCTGTTTGTATCATTAATGCTGAATGGAACGCTGAGTTTGGGAAACAACTCTGGTCTAACAGAGCCTTCCATGGGAGAAGACTTTGGTGATGTGGATAGACTGCTGTGGGTTTGAAGCCATAAGACACTAACTGCAAGACTCAGAGCAAGCCATTGAACAGTAACAGTAACAACAGTAACCGGAACTTAAGGCTCTAAGGTTTGCCAAGTACTTTGCATGTTATCTCATTTGATCATCACAAAAACTCAATGAAGTTTTTGCTATTATCTGTATTTGACAGATGTGGACACTGAGACTGAGAGAGGATATGGGAATTGGCCAGGGTCACACAGCTTTTAAGTATCTGAGGCAAGATTCAACCTCAGGTCTTCCTGACTCTGAATCCCAAACTCTATCCACCATACTATCTATGGACCTCTCTTGAAAGTGAAAGGGAAATCTGAGGTCCCCTCTAGCACTAAATCTATGGTTCTGTGGCTTTCCTTAGCAGATCTGCTTCTGTGGACCCATGAAAGCATCCCACTTTTCCCTGTTGTATCTGGGGACTGGGGCCTGATGGGGAATCATTTCACAGGACTACTTTGAGTATAGGGCACTGGGAGCCCATGGGCTCTCAATCCTGCCTTGCTCTGGTCCTGTGGTCTTCTTTGTGATTATAGATGCTTTTAATATTGCCTTTTATCGAGGGCCTTGGGACCAGAGGCCTTCAGGCATGAGTGCCTATAAATTGCATTTTATTTCAATATTAATTACCACATTATCTGCCTAATGCTGGGCCAAGAAGAGCTATTAAATGGAGATATTAATACCTGCTCCCTGTCTTCTCCAGCCTAACTCACAAGGGTAATACAGGAGATAATGGAAGTAAATGTGCTCTGAGTCCTTTGGAAAGAAGGTGCTGGATGAAGACAAGACGTCATAATTATTGCTCTCTGCCAGATGGGTGAGAGGGATAAAGATGACTTGATAGGAGCTGCCCTCAGCAAAATGATGAGTCTCTTGAGTCACTCCCCTCGACCTCCTACCTAGAACCACCTCGACTCTGTACCTGAGTGCCTGGGCTCTGACAGGCAAATTTTGGCTGCTTTTTGCCCAAAATCAGGCCTCCAGCTCATTGCCCCCTCTGCCAGCTTACTAGCCCCCTTCCATTTCCCCTTTATATGTTGCCTTCTCCCAGTTAAAGCTGTGTTCCTTGAGGACAGGATACTGTCTGCTTGGGTCCTTTCCTCCCTTCCCCACATCAAAACCTACCAGTACAAGGTCCACTTCCTTCAGATCCTTGCCCTCTGATACAAAACAATCAGTCCATCATAATCTCGGACACCTTTTAAGCTCAGAGGTCACGCTTGAAACACACAATAGACAAGCCATCATTCTTCCTGCTCAATGGGAGTTTCTCCAAGTCTACTTCTCTAAGACCTAGCTTTTCCTTGTCTTGGCATGTCCTCCTCATCCTACCTGACTGCCTAAGCCTTATGGTGTTTTTCTGGCCTCTTCTTTGAGAGGACTCTTAATTTGAGATCCTCGGCACTGTCTACTCTATTTCATGGCTCCCCCAAGTTGCCTGTTCCCTCCTCCCTATTCTATACTTCCTGGACATAACTGCCAGAGATAACCTATATTTATCTGCCGCCAGGAGCTGTGGTAGAGTATTTCCCAATGTATTCTCTCTCCCAGGTATCTTATGTACTTCTTTTTTTTTTCTTATGTACTTCTTAATAGAGGCCAGGAGGGGTCAATCCCTTAACCCACAGGATCAACCAACGAAGGAGAATTTAAGGGCTGTGGCAGAGCTGTGAGGGAGACAGAGGCTGGGGGAGGGAATGATCACAGAGGTAGTGACTGACCTTCCTGCCTACAGGATCATCCTTAATAAGAATAAAAAGAAACATGACCATTTCAAACAGCGACATTGATCCTGTAGGATTTGCAGGACCACCATGTTCTTTTGCAAATAATAAATAGACCCTGTTTTTGTATTTACTATCCTGCAGTGCCTTTGATGTACACAGCTGACATGATAAAAGATTGCTTTGACTTCTTTCTATAAACTTACAAAACATAAGATTTATTATACTTTATAAAGATACAGTCTTGAGGTCATAACTTAGGATGCTTCCTACTGGGACAGTTATCAGAATTCGGGCACTAGGAAGTGTTAGGAGCGACATTGGCAGTGAAGGTTTACCGGAATTTAGAACATTTGTTTACATGACCTGTGAGAGCAGAAATGGGGAAAGGGAGGACAGAGAGTATGGAGTATTTGCCTCTCAATGTAATCAGCCTTCTTCCTCATCTAGTCAATTGTTCCCCTCCCCCAGCAGTCACTCCAATCTGAAAAGTGCAAGTAGATTCACTTGATTAGAAAAGTGCTCTCCCTCTGTGAATAAGTTCTGAGAATTGCCACCCTACCCCATGTCCCTGGCTTTTTCCTCACCAGTGTGGTTGGTGACGGTGGTGGGTGGCTCATACTGAGAGCAAGGCAAAGTGATGACCGGCCAGAAGGAGTACGCCCTTCATTTCTTTCCATTCTCCCTCCTTGGTGGCTTTTCCCAGAAATCCACGTAGAGCGATGAGCTCTGAGCTGATGTACTATATGAGAGCGCTGAATTGGAAGTCAGGAAATGAGGGCTTTAGGCTCTGCCACTAACCAACTGTGTGACCTTGAACAAGTCGCTTTGTCTTTGGGAGCCTGTTTTCTCATCTGTATAAAAAAAGAGGGTTGGACTCTATAGATCTTATAAACACTTGTAGATCACTGTAAGGTTCTTTCCAACCCTACAGCCTTACCTTAGAATGGAAGTTTGTAACTTTTTTGTGCTATGTACTCGTTTGGCAGTCTGGTGAAACCTACAGACCCTGATGCTCAGATAGGATTTTTTTTTTTAATTAGTAAGTTTAGGAAATGTTAAGTTTCAGTTAGAGATGAGTGAAAATAAAGATATAATTTCTTTGCCACCCAAGTTCACAAGACCCTTGAAATCTATCTATTGACCCATTTGAAAGACCATGGACCCCAGGTTAAGAACCTTGGCCTTATAAGCAACAAGGTGTGGCAGAGCACCACAATTGGAGTCAGAGAACCCAGCTCAAATCCAGGCTCTGCCTGTGTCGCCTTAGGTAAGTCATGCCATTTTTATAGGTCTTAGTTTCCTCATTGGCAAAATGAGGGGGTCAGATTAGATGACCTCTAAGGTCCCACCCAGCTCTAAATCTATGGTACTGAGCGCTAGCTCTTGTTTTGATAGAATGCAGTCAGGTGATGAATTTCTCTTACCCAGAAGTCAGAAGGAACCTAGAAAAAGAAGGAAGACTAGAAATGGTCAGGTCAGTCTGCAACATGGATCTCTACAACATTTACCCAAAGACTACTACAAAGCTGTCAACAGGAAGGGAAAGAGGAAGGAAGGAAGGAAGGAAGGAAGGAAGGAAGGAAGGAAGGAAGGAAGGAAGGAAGAAAGGAAGGAAGGAAGGAAGGAAAGAAGGAAAGAAGAAAGAAGGAAGGAAGGAAGGAAGGAAGGAAGGAAGGAAGGAAGGAAGGAAGGAAGGAGGAGGGTGGGAGGAAAGGAGGAAGCATTAATTAAGTAACTACAGAGTGCCAGGACTATGCTAAGTGCTTTACAAATATCATTTCATTTGATCCTCACAATAACCCTGAGAGGTAGGTGCTATTATTATCATCATTTTGCAGTTGAGGAAACTGAGGTTAAGTGACTTGTCCAGGCACTTAATACTTACCCAGCTAGTAAGTATCTGAGGCCACATTTGAACTCAGATCTTGCCAATTCCAGGCCCAGCTTTCTATTCACCTTGTCCCTTCAGTACCCCAGACTCATGTTCAGCTACTTCAAGGCCAGGCTGTATAACTACCCTGTGTATAAACCTCCAAACTTCAAAACGGCAAATAAATGGTAGAATGGGACTAGCCCTGGGTACTGTCAAGGACAAAGCAGGGAGATGGAGGGAGGATAGACTGGAACAATCTGCCTTCAAGCAAGCTCTGTATAAATCGCCTAATGCCTCCTGGGCCCTTCCATCCGCCTGGCTGCTGCACCCTCAGAGATCTGTTGTCCCTCGTATTTCAGAAGACAGTTTCCAGAGCACAGGAACCATCTCCTTTTTCTCTTTGTATTCCAAATTCCTAATACATGGTAAATTCACAATCAAGGCTTTTTCATTCATTTAAATAACAGCTAACGTTTGTGAAGCACTCTAAGGTCTATACAGCACTCTCATCCACCATCTCAGTTGGTTCCCACAACAATCCTGAAAGGTAGATACCATTATTTCCAAAAGGAGGAAACTGAATGTCAGAAAAGTGAATCCACTATCCTATCCACTATCTAAACAAACACTGCCTCCAGTTTATATAAAGGCAGCGTTGATTCCAAACTATGAAGCTGGGGAGGCAGCCACTGTTTGCAGCCCAGATCACTGCCACCAGGCATCCCTGACATGGTTTTGAAATAGCAATCTTTTCCCAGTACCTCAGGGATGCTGTGGGAGCAGTAACAACATAACTGTGGTCTTGTCCACACTGGGAAAAGCTTTTATCAATGGACTCTGCTGCTCCTCTGGGGCCTTGTTGTGGTTTAATTTAAATCCCCAAGTCATTTAGACTGTGATCCCACCAGGCAAGGCCAGCATCTAGGGCCAGTATAGCTCTTAGGGTCAGCCCAACCTCAGATGCATTTATAATCATCAAGGAACACCAAAGTCTCACAATTTCTAAACAAAGCCAGCTGCTCCAATCTCAGCACTTCGGCCAAGAAGCACTTGAAAAGCACTCCATCGCTTGCCATGGGCTTGGTTCAGACTGCCCTCATTGATTGCTAGCAATCCCAAACTAGGCAAGCTACCGACTCTCCTCTCTGGCACCCCTTCCCTTTAATCTTTCTCTGTCTCATTTTCGCATAGTCATACCTTTGTGAAGACCCTAGAGTCTTTAGAATTAGCCCCCTACTGTAGCCAAGGAGACAATCAGGCTCTCCAGATCTCCCTAGAAATCTGTTTGAGGATAGCTTATATAGAGGGTGTGCTGCATCTTTAAAAGGGGAGTGTAGCCCATCTCTGGGAGTTATAAGGTGATCATGATCTGGAAGATTCCATGGAAAGGGGGAACCGAAAGAAATGTTTCCATGAATTTTGGCAAGATAAAGCACTGGACCGAGAGTCAGGAGTTTTGGGTACCTTTGTGGTCTTAATTAGGAGGTCTGTGTGTCTCCGTATCCCCATCTATAAAATCGGAAATAATAACAACCATCTCAAGCGGCTATCAAGGGCAAAATGATACAATCAACCACTAAGTAGCTGTGTGGTCTTAGTTAAGAAGCTCTTAGCCTGCCTCAGTATCCCTATTTGTAAAACAGGAAATAATTAACAACTATCTCAAGGGCTATCAGGGTAAAATGAGGCAATATAGATGAAAATCATAATGTAGGTATCACTATTTTAAAAATCATAGGGTTGCAGATTTAGGACTGGAAGGGACCTCAGAGGTTCTCTGCTCTAAACTATCCATTTTACAGACGAGGAAATCACTTCCTAGGGAAGTCAAGTGACTTCCCCAAGGCCATGCAGGCAATAAACATCTGAGGCAGGATCTGAACAGAGGTTCTCCGACTCTTCTGGGAATGCTACTGACTCCCAGACCATCTGTTTAGGGACAAACTCTGAGGAATCCAATGTGATTTGTGGATTTAAAACAAAACAAAACAAAATCTCAGTCTTCACAACATTCCCTAGGAAGGGGACAAGGTTGAATGAACAAATGAATGAATGAATGTGGCTAAAAAGCACAGGTTCATGGGTGGCCCATCTACACAAATCAGATCGGTAACCTTATAGAACCCAAATTGCTCATTTCCATGACAGTGGAACTCTTCCTTTGGGAATTGAAATATTTTAGGGCCTTTACCTGATATAGTCAGCCTGGCAATTTCTTGTTTTGGTCAATACTAGAATGCAAAGCTTTAGCAGAGAATACCAGCCATGTTATATGGTCTCTTACCTCAATAGAGTGTACTAGATGGTTGATGAATTCCCTTCCACCTCTTAAATTCTACCATCCTGTGTTTCAGAACCTGGGCCATGTTCCAGAGACTCTCCAAGCAGAAGACTACACCATTCAGACAAGAATGCATCCAGAAACACAATATAGAGCTACCCAATAGTCCTGCAATCCTTATAGACACCTATTTAGCTGGTCACAGGAATACCTCCAAATACCTCAGGAAATACAATCATCCCCACAAACCCTCCTTTTGGAGCTGGGGCTCCTGGAACCAGGAAATTAAGTGGTGGAAGGGGGAGAGGGAAGAGAACAGAAGTAGCAATGACAACTTGGGGGAGGGAAGAAAAGAGAGAGAAGGGAGAAAGAACTGGCATTGAGCCAAAATTAAAGGCTCTAAATATATATTGCTGGGCTAAGTAACAGCGAAAGAGTAAAATGATAACAGTCTAAAAATATTTAAATGTGTGAGTCCTCAGGAAGAATTTTTTAGCATAGTATGAGGAGGGCGGGGCAAAAGGGGATAGAGTAGGGATAATGGGTGATTAGAGAATGATGGTGTAGCACTCAGAAAGCAAAGAAAACCCTCCCTCAGTAGGAGAAGCTATCAAGTAAGGACCTTTCTTCCCAGAGAAACAGAGAAAGTATTCTCACTTGGCACTTGGGGCCCTCAGAGACCTCAGAGAATTAGTCGGTCAAAAATCATTTATTAAACACTTACAATGGGACAGATAATGTGCTAAGTTCTAAGGATACAAAGAAAGACAAAACCATCCCCGATGTTAGAGTGTTCACCTACTCATGTCGTAATGGTCTATGTGGGGAAGCCTGCACTCTTTGCCCTTTTACAAGAATGGGTGAAGGAATGTTGGTGGTCAGCAGAAAGCTCCTTCTCTGGAATCTTAGCCTACTGGCATAGCATTTCCCTGCTCCCAGCCAATTTGGACCCTGGAAGACCCTCTATGAAATAAATTGAGTTACAGTCCTGACATAACCAGTGTGTAATCTAAGACTAGTCACTTAATCTCTCTTGGCCTTTTTTTCTCATCTGTAAAAGCAGTAGGTTGGACTAAAGGACGAATTCTTAACCTTCAGTTCACGGACCCCTTAGATTTCAGGGGGTCTGTGAATTTTGATATCGAAAAAAGCTACCTGTTTATTTCAATGAAACTGACTTCCTTTGTCATACTATGTATTTTATTGTATGCATTTAACAACATAGGTCTGAGAAGGGGTCCATAGGCTTCCTTAGACTGTCAAAGGGGTCTAGTAGACCAAAAAAGGAAAAAAGGTTAAGAACCCCAAGATAGATCATCTCTAATGTTCCTTTCAGCTGTAAGGTTCTATGGTAGGTCATCCATCATACTGCCCCCTGACTCCAATATAAAACTGTAAGCCACTGTCAGGGAAATGACACCATTTAATGTCTCTGTAGGGAGAGGTTCCACCATGATAGGTGGGGAGTAGAAAAAAATCTTTGCCTTCAGTGAGCATCTAATACAGAGGTGGAACCCCAGAAATCATTTGCTACACTTCCCTCACCATAGACAACCACTTTCATTTTGACCATGTTCCTCTTTATCTCTTTCTTTTTTCCTCTCCCTTTCCTTTGTCCTATAATCCTCAAGGACGCTGTTTAACTGTGAGGCTGAGAAACAGAGTGATGCTATGAGGGTGGGTTCTGTGGAATTAATTTTCTTCTAATCACCAACTTTTCTGTATCCATCCCAGGAAAAGGTGGTTCAAGCTCCCCCATTGACCTCAAGGCAAATATCCAATTGTCTTCAGAGGTTCTCTAGATCCTACTAAGTGAGGAATGATAAACACACAAATAACTAGAACAAAAGGCAAAGTAAGCAAGAATAAAACATAGTTCCAGGCAAAAGACTATGAGGAAGCTGAAGAATCAAAGAATCCCAGAACTGAAGAGGTGGAAGGAACATCAGTCCAATCCATACAAGTAAAGTATCCTCATTTGGAGCTGGCTAGAGCTAGCTTCCAAGAGCCAACTGTGAAATTTTTATTGTGAGCATTTACACTTCTGAAATTGGCAAATGGACCAATCAAGCCTTGATTTATTGTTTTGTTGATTGTCTAGACTTAAGAAAGTGATGGAGAATTTTTTAATAATGAAGATTAAATTTAAAAGTGTGGTGGTGGGTACATTTTCCCCTCCTGAGAGTCAGTTCTTAAAACATTTACCAGAACATCCCTGTGGTCATGCTTCTGCTGGAAGAAATAGAATGTACCTAGTGGGACTTGAGGTGAGAATAAAGGCTTCATAGAAGAGGTGGCATTTGAGTTGGGACTCAAAAAAAAAGGAAGGATTTCAACAGATGAAACCTAAAGGGAGGAGACACACTTGTAAATCCAAAGAGAAGAGAGATGATAAGATAAAAATGGAGAATAGAGAACAGATCAATTTGGTGAGAACATAGAATAAATGAATACAATCTAATAAACATTTTAAAGTACCTACTACGTACAAGACACTAAGCCTAGTGAAACAAAATTAGGTTTTTCACTAGACTGAATGCAGGAATTTTGCTGGTAGGAGATACAAAGATAAAATTAAAACCAGCCCCAGCAAACAGGGAATGAACATTTTACAAAGGGATACAATATATGCACAGATAAGTATATGCATGATAATTGGAGGAGGAAGGGGAAAGTCCTAACAGCTACTGAGCTCAGGAAAGGCTTCCAGTAAGAAGACATGAGCAGAACTTGGAAGAAAACAAGGGATTCTAAGAGGCAGAAGGGAGAAGAGAATGTATTTCAGGAATACGGGGTGGCCTGTGCAGAGGTTAAGAAAGGAAGTCTAAACCTAGGCAGGTAGCTCAGAGCCAGATTCTTGTGGCCTTTGAATATCAGAATCAGGGCTTTGAATGTCAATGTCAGGAGTTTACACTGTAGGCTATGAAGAGCCACTTTGAGTAAAGGAGCAGAATTATCATAATAGTGCATTAAGGAAATTACTTTGGTTATGGTGTGATAAATGGATTAAAGAAGAGATAGACTGGAGACAGCAAGACCCATCAGGAAATGGTATAATAACCTAGACAAGAAAAAAGGCCAGAATGTGAATTATTTCAGGGAAACATATTTTTGTTTATGCTATATATGTTTTGGGGACCTTCTTAGTGCAAATTCTTCCATTCAAACCAACTAAAACCTAACTTTAAGTATGTTGTTCACCTACTCAAAAACCTTCCATGACTCCCTATTAACGACACACTAAAGTCACAAAATCACAGTATCTTAGAATGCAAAGTATTCCCTCAGATGCAGCAGAGAAAATACTTAAACAAGAATCTCCTCCACAATGCACCCTCTGGAAGACCTACTGTGAGGAGGACCCCATTATTCCTCTAAGGCAGTCCCTTTCACTTTTGGATAGTTTTGGGTAGTTAAGAAGCTTTTCTTTATTGGGAGCTAAAATCTCCCTCTGGGAGATTTCCACCCCTTGTATCTAGTACTGTCTTCTGGAGCCAAACAGAACAAGTCTAATTTCATTTTCACAAGATCGACTTCAGATTGTTGTTGTTCAGTCATGACCAACTCTTCATGACCTCATATGGGGTTTTCTTGGCAAAGATACTAGAGGGGTTTGCTGTTTCCCTCTCCAGTGGATTAGGACAAAAAGAAGTTTAAGTGACTCACCCAGGGTCACACAGCTAGTGAGTGTGAGGCCAGATTTAAATCCGAGGGGAAATTTTATGACCCAGGAAGGGGAAAGACAAGTAATTTTATGGTCCAGGACAAGTTTTGTGGTATTTCAAGATAAGAGAAGAGATTTTAGGGTGTCTTCAGGTTAGAGAATAAACCAGGGAAGGAGTAACTCAACTGTTAGGACACTTTTGCCCTATCCACATCAGTTCAGTTCCTGGCAAACAATGTTCGTCTAAATGTGTGGGGGCAGAGTGGTCCGTTGGAGGACACGAGTTCACGTCTCAGCTCTACCATCTATTGCTACCCACATAACTGACATTTGGCAAGTCTCTTGGCCTCTTTAGATCTCAGTTTCTTTCTCTGTAAAATGAGGGAGTTGGATATGACAGTCTCTGAGGTCCCTTAAATCTATGATCCTGTGATCTCACCTTTGTCTGAGGACTGGGCACAGAGAGCAAAGAAGAGTGTGGCTTTTAGTCCAACCTCAAAGACTCCAAACCTGAGATAAAGCAATATTGATTCACCACCAGCCAGCTTCCTGCTGGCATTTTCATTTTTTACTGTCAGGCTGGTCATGTTGTCATTCATTCATTCAAAAAGTATTAATTGAACATCTGCTGTGTGCTCTGTGCTATGCTAGGCACAGAGCAGAATCAGCCACCCGCTCGCAAGAAGTTATAATATAGTGGAGAATCTCTGTGGCATGGTAGATAGAGGTCTAGGCATGGAATCTGAAGGACCATCTTCCCCATCCTGTCCCTAAATCTCCAACCCCCATTAGAGACCCTAAAAATGACATCATCATCCTATAGGCTGTATAACTTTCTGTCTATATAAGCTTGGTTCTTTTCCTATATCAGGGCCTTTTTTTTTTTAGCTCCTTGCTAAATCTAAGGTCCATATGGTTTTCCGTCAATAAAGTTCTCACTGGCTAAAGAAGGTCTAAGTGAATTCTTTCAAATCTGAACCAGCTCTCCCAACTCTGACCTTAACAGAACTATGGCCAAAATTTCAAACAACAGACTTGATTCCTTGTCCAGGTAGAGTGAGAAGGTATGACATGGGAAAAAAGGATTCCCCAAATTGCCTACTGACTAATAGCTTTTCCACCCACCCCTTGCAGCACATGGAAACAACAGAATGAAATGGAAAGGTCTGTTTCTTCTCTTCCAGCATTAAAGGAAGTCCTCCAAAGAACTTCCTCATTCTGCAGGATTTTAGCACTGTTTTCTCTTCAGATAGTCTCTTTAGCTTTAAGGATGGGAAACTTGGGGTGAGAGAAGAGAGGGAAAGAAAGACTTAGGGAAAGACAGCTAACAAGGGGCAAAGCATTGGCAGAGATTGAGACAGACAGAATGTCAGCCAGAGGTGGCTCTGGGGCTCGATGGTCCCAGCTCTTTTGAAACCTCCAAACTCACCTATAGTCTCCTACTAGCCCCCTGAGCTTGGTTAAGAAACTTGGTGGGCACAGACATGGGAGGAGATCTGTGGAAGATCCTTAGGAAGAAAGATCACAAATAAAAACAAATGGAGAGGAACAAGCTAAACCAGGAGTCATCTCTCTTCCTTTTCCTGCTTCCCTCCTCCTCCCCGCTCCCCACTACCACTGAGAAGATCAAATTATGACCTGGAATCACTGGATACATATTTTATTATGTGGATAATTTAAGGGATTAGAGTGAGACAAAGAATTCATAAACTGTAGTCACATTAAAAGATAAATGGTTACTATTAATCTCTGAAAAAGGAAGGGGAGGTGTGGGATACATCTGAGCAAAAGAGAAAGACAGAGCAAGACAAATAAGGAGGGGTTGGGGAGACGCAGTCAGTGCTCCCTCTCTCTTCCTCCTCCCAATCTCTTAGGCCCCCACCGGTTCATAAACAAGCTGCAGTTTTGCTCCAAATAAGCCTGATTTGCATTGCAGATTTATCTCTGTTGCTTCTTGCTTCTGTTGCCAACCAGAGATCGTGTAAATAACTCGTATTGTTCTCCTCGCTTGCTTATGCAAATGATTCTGGCTTGTTTGTTATTCCTGAATAATTTCCAAAGCCTGATGTCAAGTTTGGGGCTCGGAGGAGAGAAGCTGGCTCAGGCTCACAGCTATGTGAGAGATTCACCTGCTGGAAGGGTCAAGGCTGGACTCGAACATCTTTAAAGACCCTCTGCAATTTTATGGTCAGCATTCCATAAGGCTCTGGTCAGTGTCACTGGCACCTGGATTTTGTGCCTTGCAAACAGTAGGTACTTAATGAGTGTTGGATTGAATTAAATTATGTTAGTCAACTAGAGGGGGTGGTCTACCTTGTTGTAGTCCTGTCTCAGATCCTCTGGTAATGGAATCTTAGAGCTCATTTAACAAAGAAGGAAACTGAGGCCCAGGGAGGGCCCTTGCCCAGACCCACAACTCCAACTACCCACAGGATGTCTTTACCTGAATGTCTCACTTAACCCAAATTCAACATGTATAAAAGCAAGTTTTTTCTATTTCTTCCCAAACCTGCTCTTCCTTTTGCCTTCCCCATTTTCATCTGTGACCTCACTTTTCACCCAGTCTTGAAACCTTTTTGTTTCTTTTGACTTTTACCTCTCGGCCACCTACCATATTCAGTTAATAACCAAGTGCTGCCATCCCTCCCTGCATTTTATAGTCATTTCCCCATAGATGGCTCCTCTGATCACCTGCCTGGATTATTACCACCTCCTAATTTATATCCCTGCTGTCACTCTCTCCTCCCTCAAAATAATCCTTCATGGGACTTCCTGGTACATAGATTGGGGCATGTTATTCCTCTGTTCAGAATCCTTCAATGGTTTTCTGTTCCCTACCAAATAAAGTTCAAACTCCTTAGACTGGCATTCAAGTTACTTGCACAATCTGGGACCATTCTACGCATCTTGTATGATTTTTCTATCCTACAGCCAAATGCTGGTACTTGACCTCCTTCATGCAAGCCTTGCACTTTTTATGACTAAGCCTTTGCTTGCTCGTCTTGTTTTGCATGGCTAGAATGCCTTCCTACCCTCTACCTGCTATATTCCTTTCTCTGTTTTTTTCTTTCACCTTTCTCCCATTAGCAGTCTCTCAGTTTTACTCCCTATGTCCCATATCTCCGGGCTCTGTATCATTTAACCTCCAAAGGGGAAAGCACTTAATGAAATTTTTTGATCACAGTGATTATGATACAGTCTGCTTCTCCTTGAGCTGTTTTCTCTAATGGTGGAAACTTGTAAGGGCCACCCTCCTGCATGAACCCCAAAATTGGTTATCTAATTAACAAAATAAGAGCCTCCCTATAGTAATGTGACATCTCAGAAGCTACTTCTGTGTCCTCCCATCCTCGGTAGAGCTACAGAGACCTCCCTCCTTCCATAATGATTTCACCAGCATCCACAAGGCAAGTCCACTCCTCCAAAGGGCACACAAGACACGTAGAACCTTGTAAGGAGTAGGACAAACACTCATAACATAACATTTGACAACTTTTGATCAGTTCCTTGGGACCTTCAGATGCTATGTCAGAACTCGGTCATATTCTGGGAATATGTTCTCAGGAAGGGAATAGAACAGCTGGTGGTGAATGACTGGCAAGGCTTTGAGTTCTTAACTGATAGATTGAATCAATGGAGCTTTACTGGAAGAGTGAGAGCTATGAACTTTGGCCATTTGTGTACTGCCCAACAGAGGAATGTGGCCATTTATATTCCACAGACACTGTCAGCTTTCAATACCAGGACTGTGGATCCCTAGACCTTACCCTGTCAGCACGCTGGCCAGGGGCAACAGCCTTTTGCTCAGGACAGCATTGAGAAATTTGAAACTGAGCTTCCAGGTGCAGAGGGGGCCACTGTGGGTCAGCCAGAATTTGATAAAGGATTTAAGGGAAAGGGGTATGGCTATTCTCTCAAAATTTCCAAGCTTTCTTGACGGGGGTGTGTAAGTCTGAGTCTCTCTAAGGATGTTGACCTCTGGAAAGGTAATCAGTAAAACTGTGTACATCTTAATGGCTCCCCTCTCCACCACCACCAGAATCTTGTGCCCTAACAGCTACGCTTAATACTACTGACATTTGGTGGTGTGGATAGCCAGAGCTGGGAGAACAGTCACAGAATAAGAGAATCACAGAAACTGAGAAAGACCTCAGAGAACATCTAGTCAAACCTAAACTTTCACAAGAATCCCTTCAATGACATACCCAATAAGTGGTTGCCCAGCCTTCATTTAAAAATGCCTGCTGAAGGGAACCTGTTATTTCTCATGGTATTAATCAAATCTATGATAAGTCCTTCCTGAAAAGTCCTAGATTGCATTCTTGAGATTTAAGCCTATTTAAGCCTCAGGCCCCTGTCAAACTACAGCTAATTGGACAACTTCAGATGTGACCAAAAAAAAAAACAAAACACCCAAAGTAATCTTGTGTAATGGTTTAACAATCTTAGCCAAAGTTAGTCTTATTCTTTTGTCAGGGTCCTATGAGTTCTGGCATGAGTACACTCAAAATAATAGTGAAGGGTTTAACTATTGCTAAGGATTCAGATGTATC
>JAQQSU010000081.1:23928-47370 GCA_028627135.1 Pseudochirops cupreus | reverse complement strand
GTCTGATTGTGAGGAGTTATCTTACTGATAATGCATTGAAGGATTCATAGTTTGCAGCTGGCCACTAGAACAAAGCAGGTGTACATTTCTCTAACTAAGGATTTGTTTATAAAATGCTTTTGAAGGATTCATAGGTATGGCTTGTTATTATACCAAGCAAGGATAGATAGTTATAGAGTTAATGGTTTCAGGAAAAACGCTTTTAGGCTGGGGACAGGGGAGAGACAGAGTTAATGCTTTATGGCTGGGGTTAAGTGTGACTTTTACAACTTAATTGCACAGGCTGATGTTACAGACTGATGTTACATACATAGGTACCTGAACACAAGCGAGATTTTTTTACAGACTGGTTACAACAATGTTACAGAGGCACCCCAAAATGTTACAGAGGCACCACATCAGATTCAAATCCCCCTCAGATTATTACCTGTGTGACATTGGTCAAATAACTTAACTTTATTGAGCCTCGGTGTACCCATTTGCAAAAAAAGATTTGGTTGGACAAGATGACATGTGAGGTCCTTTCCAGATCTTTATCTGTCATCTAGTGATGTAGCCCACTAAAGTAGCCTGTAGTAGGAATGTTAGGACTGTCTATATTCATCAAACATATTTTAAGGTAGTTAGCCAAAAAGGATCTCAGGTTCTGTCTTGACCTTTTATGGAGGTTAGTAACTTCAGGGTATAAAATGTAGAACCTATCCTGGCTAAGTGTGTCACTCCTAAATGCAGGTCTATGTCAGCCAGTAGTCTGTGCTGTACCAGAGCCTTGATTAGCTCCTGTAACTCTGGAGTCAGAGATGGATATTGGAGATATCTGCAGATATATATGGATACTGCACAAAAGAAAGGCATGCTTAATGTCACAATCTAGGCCCTTCTTTCACCATTTCTCTCTTGCCACTTGTAGCTCTAGACTGATAAGCATAATAAATATGGTTGTATTAAGAGACTAGGCTGAGAACCTCTTTTCTTTGTCAGGGGGAATCTAGAGCCCCAGTAGCATGACTTCTTTCCATTACATCAAATAAAATTGAAATGAGATCTTCCAGTTTTCATAGACCTTTGAACTTAAAAAAAAATCTGGACTCTTTCTTTGAGATAGATAAAGATAAAAGCCAGGGAAATGTATTCTTTGCTACAATTAGAAAGAAGAATTTTTTTCCTTCATCTGTTTACTTCTCACAGTTTAAATCTGAATGTTATGCCAGGTGATGATTATAGCACTGCAAAAGGAGTAATATAGCCAAGATTAAATCAATGTTTCTGGGTTCTAAGACTGAAAGTGATCTCACCTATAAATAATCATCTTTTTCTGCAATTTTGCCTCACAATATCCTGCTTTGCAGGGTTAGCCTATAATTGAGATCATAATATTGCTTAGAGAACACTGGTCCTGAGAAAAAATCTTTACCTTTGGTCACATTTTGGAACTCATGATTTTATTGGTGTGAGGAACTCTTGGGAAACTTCCTCTGCTGATGTAGATGGGCAAATGTTCTGCTACTTCAATGTAGACTCCTAGGAGGTTGACTGGGTAGATGAGAAGTTAAATGACTTGCCGAAGGTCACATAGCCAATATGTGGCAGAAATTGGACTTTAACCCAGATCTCTTGACTTCAGGATGAGGCCAGCTCTCTATCCATTATGCCATGCTGACCATCTTTTCTTACATGAGCACAATACTGGTTAGTGCTAGTTTTCCCCAGATTATCTTCCTATCCACACTCTTAATTTCTCTTTATAAACATACTTTTTTCTTCAGGAAATGTATGAATCAAACCATGGGAAATGACAGGTAGTGCATTTGCTTCAAATAATCAAACATCTTTGATGATCAATGTAGCGGGAGAATGATCAAATTCCCTCTATTCCACACTGATGTAAAAAGTAGCAGGCTTTATTTACCTCAAAGGACATGCTTCCCCTCGCTAATATCAGATCAACGATCTAGATCTGGAAAAGCCCTTGGAGATGAGAGGTCATCTAGTCCAAGCTATCTTCTCTGTCTTTTAATGTAACTTTTATTTGATTTTACTTTTTAAAAAAATTAATAAGCATTTATTTTCTTTCCTCCTATCTTTCTTCTGCCTCGTAATGAAAAAAAAATTTATACAATGTATAAATAGCTTAACAAAACAAAAGTCAGACTTTGCCTTGTCAAAAAAAGGTATGTCTCATTCTGCATCTTGAGTCTATAACCTCTTTGTTTGGAGAAAATGACGCATCATTCATTATTGCCCCTCTGGAATCCTATGGCTCACAGAGATTGGATAACTTGTCCCATGCCACACAAATATTAAATGGCAGAGCTGGAATTTGAACCACAATCTTCTGAATTTGGCAGCAATATCTCACATTGCTTCCAATATCAAGGGATAAGTGCTTTATGCTGTAATTTCCAGAGGCTATTTTCTGATCCAATCTAAAACTGGGTATATGTTTTTGGATGAGGAGGAACACATCTTTAAGTGGGTTTCCCATGGTTTGGGGGCTCTCTTGGGAAGAATAGAAGAAATGGGAGGAATATGATGAAGAGAGACTTGAGAAGGGGAAGGAGCTTGAACTTGCTCTAAAATTCATGTCTCTTTAGAAAGCTTAATTTCCTTAAAACTTAAGATAGTTCAAGATACATATTCCATACATAAAAGGGACATTTTCTAATTCCTTTCTAAGTTAGCTTTATAATCACTTTCTCATGTTCTTTTGTTATAGTTTCAGTCTTGTCCACAGGACAATCCAACCTAGCAATTGAAATGGAAAACAAATGAATTGATTAACTGATGAAGCAAGTCAAGACATGAAATATGAGAAAATAATTCACACCCAGTGTGTTACCAGGGATGGCTGAAAGCCTATGATGTTGTTGAGAGCACACTGTGAATTATTAAACAGTAATTCAAACCTAGAATGTTTTTTATGTGATTATGAGACTTACGTTTATAGGAATTTTTTAAATCACATTTTTATGTGCATTTATTATTTTTTTAATTTGGACCTGTTGTCTACAGAAATTGCTGATATATTAGTATAGTTAAAACCATTCACCTAATACTTATTTTCTTGATTACTGGGAAATTTTTTGCCTTAGTCATCAAAACTCTGTGGACATATTTGCCTCCACAATGTCTTTCCTCTTGATCAACTAACATTTAGTTTTATTTCAATCAAGTATTTTTGATAATCTACTAAAAGATAACTGCTAGTTGTAGGAGACAAGCTAAGCTGAGTATGTTTCCATAAGAGAGGTTGCATAGGACTGTGTGCTCTAGTGAAAGGGATATAGAACTAGCAGTTAGGAAAGGCAGGTCTTATTTGTGTGTTTCCCCTAACTCCCTGTGAGATTGTGAGTAAATACCTCTATGTCTCTATTCCTCATTGATTAGATTGGTATACTAATACCTCCATTATCTACCTCAAAGAGCTTTTCTAATGATAAAGCAAAATAATAGATAAGAAAGTGCTATTTAATTGTGAGACTTAAAATACATCACTCCAGATCAATGGAGCACACAGCTAATGCTTCCCCAATTCCAAGAAAGCAGTGATCTCATCAATATGAATATTTGATCATAGTTAACATGCTGGTATTCTTCTGCATTTAGCTATTAGGGAAAATAGCTTACTTCATGTTCTTGACATAGTCCTATATTTGTTTGTAAATTGGATCATTGTTTTTGGTGCACTCCTAAATTATTGTGGATTATGGGAAATTCATAGACTGAAGTAGCACTCATATTATATATAATAGTACCTCTGAAAATAATACTTATCTGTCAGCTATACAGTTTAGTGTGCTAGGTGCTTGTTTAGAACACCTGGGGCAATAGCTGAATGGGTGGCAGATGTGATGATTGGTGGTAACAGATACCACGGATTTTGGCTAATCAGAAATGGAAGCTCCGTATTTTTTATGGCAGGAAAGATTGCTAGATGACTTGGCTGTCTGGAGCCTAAGGAGTTAATGAAAATGAATTACTCATCTCTAGGTATCCTAAGATCCCGGCATCAGTGTGCAGTGATATTTGTGTAAAATAATGACTGCTATAAGACAATTCCCATCTGTCTTTGCCAATGTTAAAAAAAAAGTCCAAATGGAGGTCACTGGAGGTTTTTAGTGGTGCCTCACATTTGCAATGCAAAATAGATTCTTTTGACTTTTTTCCCCAATGACAAGTTAATAACTTTTAGAAAGTAATTTCATCTTTAAAAACTCTCTTAATACATATACAATATAAATACATGCATCAATTAAAAAGTAGAATCCTAAATAGAAACAAAACACCTGAAAAATTACTTAACCCTTGGATAGTCAGATGGAATACCAGGAGCTATTTGTCCTTTGGTGAAAACATAATGGAAAAGCATTAAAACTTTATAAGAAAGTAACTTTGCTAAAGCATAAAAAGAACTCACAGGGTGAAGCCTAGAGAGTAGTTTGGATAAAAAAGAATAAATGAATATTATTTATAATCCATTTAATATTGAATTTGCATAATTTTATCCCACAATCCTTGATATTAGTACCATCCTTTGTTTTTGTTTTGTTTTTTTGACAAGTATCATTAAAAATCATTTGTTGATTTGACCCTCACAGAAACTCTTGGGATGTAGACAAGGTAGTGATTGTTCTCCCCCATTTTATCGATGAGGAAACTGAGGTTCAGAAAGGTGAAGTGACTTTCTTATGATGCCATTACTGGTGTTATGTCAACCAGGGTGCCTAGTTGATCTGAGATAACATGAAGAAAGCATGAAGGCAGTAGCTGTTGTCAATAGTCCTAACCACTTTCCACAACTCATGCTGCTGAAAGACATTAGATAAATATAGGAATAACCCAGGATCTCTAGGCTGGTCTTCCTAAACTGGCTGTCATACTAAAACTTTAAAGTTAATTGCCTTGATAGAAGTGAAAAAAGCCAGATGTCACCTCTTCAGGTAGAGTAATTTGGGTGCCTGGATAGCTTCCTCTATATTTCCATTTCTCTTATTCTGTACATGTCCTAAAGCTGCCTAAGGTGCTTGAACATCAACTATATTAAAAGGCAGGGCAAAGATGATGTTTTTCACAAGGTTAGTGATACCTACATCCCTGCCCACATCTGAGCTGTCCCTTTTTGACAATTCTCCGTCAATTTATGGGACCCTTGGTAGCTGTTCAGTGAAAAAGCTGGGACTAGAACCCTTGTCTTCTAATTCCTAATCCGTTGCTCTTATTATACAACTACATTTATCTTCTTAATTTGTAATCACTGCAAATAGAAAGTACATTGTCTCTAAACTGCCCACATGTAAAAATCATTTACCTGACTGCCTTCGGATGGGATATAACTACTGCTATTAAAATAACTGCCAATCACAGTGCTTGGCAATTTCCGTGCAAATGTTCCTTAATGATGTTGTTAATCCAATGAAAACCAGATGCTAATAGTATAAAAGGATGCTCTAGAATTCTGTAACTTCTTTGCCTGGTTAAATATAATTTCTGTTTCTCCTTATCACTATGGCACTGACTGCAATAGAGATTCTTCCACTCACTTCTCAAGATGTTTACTTTTTTTTTCTGCAGGCAGTACTTCATAATTACTTTGCTAGGTTTCTTGAGAATATGACATTTGGGCCCAAGGCAGAAGAAAAAACATATCCCCTGGGAATGTGAAGGTATTTAATCATTCATTCTTTTCTATCCTCCTGTGGTTCCTCTCTCTCCTCTTCATTTTGCCCTGATAGCTTTCAGTGAAATATAATCCCATAATTATTTTGGGGGAAATTATTATTTCAAGGAGTGTTTTAGAGAGAGCCACTGTTTTTACTCTTTACCATCTTTTCCCTGAACTTGATATTCCATTTCTTGTCTTTGTTCTCACCAGATGTCCCCAGTGACTGTAATACATTCTTTCTCCCTGTAATAATTATAGTATCATAGATCTAGATAAGTAGATAGATAGATAGATAATTTAGTAAGTGTTTGGGATGTGCCAGGCATTGTTCTAAATGCTAGGAATACAAGTACATTCAACTAAGACAGTCTGCCCTCAAGAAGCTTACATTCTAATGGGGGAAAGACCACATATGTAGGGGACCTGGAAAAAGTATGGGTGAGGCAATATGATGTCAAACAAGTGAAGTGGTATGGAAGTCTGGACCTAAAAAGACAAGGCGAATGATGCTCATCTTTCAGAGATAAGGGACATAGGGGCAGTGTCTAAGTTACCAGGAAGAGATAGAGATGATGGCTTGAGTTGAGAAGGTATAGTTGGAAGTAGGCCAGGAAGTGACATGGAGTCCTGGCTCTTGGCAAGACTAGAAAGCCCAGCTAATAGAGGTGGAGCTGGGACAAGCTTCAAAGGCCATCTAGACCATCTCCTCATTTTATAGAAAAGGAAACTGTAGCCCGGGAGATCAAGTGGCCATTTCTCATAGATAACGAATATCAGAGGTGGGACTTTAAACCAACTTCTCTGATGCAAGAACATTCTTATCTTTTCCCAGAACTCTTTTCACCCACTCCTTCCTATCATATTGTTAGTTCTTACTCCTTCCTTGAATGACATGGTATTCATTTAACCGAGTCCACGTTGTATATCCCTACCAGTATACAACTTCCCCAAGATCAGGAAGTCATTAATTCAGTCAACAGACATTTATGAAGTGCCTTCCATGTGCCAGGGACTGTACTATGCATTGGAAATAAAAAAAAAAAAAAGACAAAAAACAAAGTTTCTACCACCAAGAAGATCACATTCTTATGGAGGATATAACATGCAAAAAAATTACATACGTAAGGTATCTCATGGAAGGTAATCTCAGAAGGAAGGTACCTGGGAAGTTAGGGAAGGCTTTTTGTTGAGGTAGGATTTGAATTGAGTCCTAAAGAAAGTCAGAAGGCAGAGGTGAAGAGGGAGAGCATTCCAGGCTTGGGGGGACAGTCAGTGAAAAGATAGGAGGCAGGATATGGAACACTTTGTGGAAGAGACAGCAAAAAGAGATAGTAGTATCTGGACTATAAAGTAGATAGAGCATAGAAAAATGTAAGGCTGGAAATTTAGGAAGTGACAAAGTTGTGAATGTCTTAAATGCCAACCAAAAAAATCACATTTAGTACTGGAGGTAATAGGGAGCTACTGGAGTTTATTGAATGAGGTAATAAAAGACATGGTATAATCCCTGTGCTTTAGGAAGTGTGATTTGACATTTCATTGGAGGAAGGATGGAGTAGAGTGAGACTTGAAGCAGGAAGATCAACCAGAAGGTCTAAGCATGAGGTGATGCACCATTGGTGGTGGTTATATAATTGGAGGTAAAGGAATATTATTGGAGAGATGTTGTGAAGGTAAACTCCATGGGACATGGCAACAAATTACTTACGTGAAGTGAATGTGAGAGAGACGTTGAGGATGACAGGGAAGTTGTAGGCCTGGGTGATTACAAGGATGGTGGCACCCTAGCCAATAATATAGAAAGTAGGAAGAGGGAAGGGTTTTGGGGGAAAAATGTGTCATGTTTTGGACACATCAATTTAAAGATGCCTGTGGGGCATCCAATTTAAGATGTCTAAAAGGCAGTTGGAGATGTGAGACAGAGCTCTGGGGGACGCCCATGCATAATAGGATGATATGGATACAGATATGATGGAGACTGAGAAACGGTCAGACAAGTAGGAGGAGAAACAGGAATGAACAAAAACCTAAATAGGAGAGAGTATACAGGAGATGATAGTGATCAATGGTGCTAAAGATTGTAGTGAAGTCAAGAGGGATGAGGAATGAGAAAAGGTCATATGATTAGTCATATGATTAGGAGATCAATGGGGAGTTTGGAGGAAGCAGTTTTAGTAGGAGGATGAGATTGGAAGCCAGAGTGCAGAGGATTTAGAGGAGAATGAGGGGAGAGGAAATGGAGGAACATTTTTCAATGTGTTTAGCCAGGGAGAGGAGAGAAAAGACAGGTGATAGCTAGTAGGGATAGTTTGATCCAGTGAAAGGTTGTTTTTTTTTTTTAAGAATAGGAGATATATGTATGTGTGTATATACATATATATACATATATATACACATATGTATATGTACATATATATATATATTTTTTTTTCTTTGCGTTTCATTGCAGCCTTCTCTAGGGCAGGGTGGGGTATAGGAAGGGGGAAAAAGTACATGGCAGAGAACAAAAGGAAACCTAAAAGGAAGCACAGAAAAGTTGGGGAGCTTTGAAAACAATGTATAGTATTTATTACATAGGTTTTCTTGAAATGGAAATTTATTTTATATTGAATGCTTTCACATTCTACCACATACATGGAAAGGTTTTTTTTTTCTGTTCTCATTTTTGTATTTAAGTTTAAAATGAATAAAAAAAGAGTAGAAGAGACATGGGCATATTTGTAGTCAGTGAAGAAATTAGTAGATAGAAAGAGATGGAAGATTAGGGAATGATAGAAGGGGAAATCTGTTGGAGAAGACAGGAAAGGAAGGAATTAAGGATAAATGTAGAGGATTTTGCCTTGGTAAAGAAAAAGGACACATCTTTGTGAGAGAGAGAGAGAGATGTGAAAGAGGGTATAGTAGATTCACTTCACTGAATGAAGGAAAATGAGGAGGAAAGAAGAAAATGTTCTTGGGGAACGGACTCATTTTTTTCAGTTAAGTATGAATCGAGGTACTCAGCTAAGAGGATGGAAAAGATGGTAGAGTAGGAGGTTAGGATTGAAAGCAAGGAATATATGAGACATTTCATGTCATCATTCCTAACCTCCTAGTACACCATCTTCCCCATTCTCAGCTGAATACATTCTACTTGAATACTACTTTAGTACTTACTAGCTTTTTCTGTATGACACATCAAATGCATTTCTAGGTTACTTTTTTTTTTTTACCTTCTCTAATAGACTAGAAGTTTCTTAAAGACAAGGGATTGAATTTTATACCTTATTATATTCCCCAAAGGAATTTACATATACTTGTCAATAAGTACAGGGTGATCCCAAAGTCTCAAAGCTTAAAACTACCCAAGATTTTGGAAATATTATGTATTAACTAAAGAATTAACTATGTGGTTTTCTCAGTTTCCAGCAAAGAGAGTATGCTTGATTACACAAAAGTCTAATCTTGGCTTATATCACATAGTACGTTAATTCTGTGTCCTTCATTTTTTAAAGTCTTAAGAGAAACACAGACTGGATGTGAAGGAGGGCATCTTTGCCCTATCCTTCTGAGCCCTACAGTGGCTTGAGTTTTGAATTAGAGTATACTCTTCCTGTCAGATTTTCATTTTTTAATATGAAGAAATCTGAATTTGCTCAAGTACCATAAAGAAAACAAAATTCAATAAATTGAAAATCAGCCTACTGCTGTTACTTAGCGTCCAAGTTTGCTTAGAAGGCTGAACTCAACAGGAAAGCCCCATGGAAATATTTAATTGAAAGGAGGATGATCTAATTAATTTTGAAAGCAAAATAATTTCACTGGGGTGGTGAGCCCTGATCCAGAATGAACTTGAAAAGGTTACTCCTGACATTGCTGACAGTGGCACCTGGAACTTGCTCTCTACTTCCAGTGTGGCCTGACTCAGGTGCTGCCTGCAAGTCACAGATTCTGGGGATATATCGGTAATGAAAAGCAATTATAAGGCCCACACGTTCAGAAACTTCACATCCTAGTCTTAATATGGTCTGCCTTAGAATCCTATTAATAGCCTGTCTATTTTATTTAAAGACTTATCTCTTAAAGAAGCTGTTTTGGGTTGAATTTAATTTAATCAGCTGACTTGCCTCTGCTATCTTTATATAAAAATAGCTGTGACCTAAATGGTGACATTTTGAATGTTTCTGAAAGTCAGTATGTAATGGTGAACAGAGTGCTCTGTTTGGAGTTAGGCAACCCTAGGTTCAAGTCCCACTTCAAACTTTTATTAGCTATGTGACCATGTGGGAAGTCACTTAACACCTACCTGTGAGTATCACTTTCCTCAGTTAAGTAGTTCAAGTGAATAGAGTGCTAGGTATGATGTCAGGAAGACCTGAATTCAAATCTGGCCTCAGACACTTACTGGTACCCTGGGTAAATCATGTAACTCCTCCTAGTCTGCCTCAGTTTCCTCTTTTATAAAATGAGAATAATAATAGTATCTATCTCACAGGAACGTGAGTATTAAATGTGATCATATTCGCAAAGAATTAGTAAAATGCACATAATAGCTGCTTAATAAATTTTTGTTTCTGTATTTTTCCTTTTATTACCTAGCACAGCACCTACCACAGAGTAGGTTCTTATTAAATGCTTCTTTGTTGATTCATACATAAACAGAATGTCAACCCTTTCTTTTTCAAGCTTCAAGAATCCCCAGTGTAATTTTACCTGAATTATCCTCAGGGACAATGACTGAATCCCATCCTACTCACCAGTTCCCCTGTAACTATCTGCTGCAACCTCAGCTGTTTTTTATAGCTTGGCCTTCTCTATTTGAATTGGTTTCAAGGCTGTTTCTTGCTCTTAGGATGGAGAATGTAGTGTATGTCCTGTGAAATAAACTCCTCTAGCTAAGCATGACTATGTCATAGAGTCTCAATGGGGCCAGACCTATCTAGGAGAAAGTCAGTTAAGAGGGAAAGAAAAATAGATCTTGACATTTTGCTCCTTACAGTGACTTTTAGAGATGTCCCTAGGGTTTGCAAAATCAAACTATTGCCTAGATCCTATGCTTTAAGAAACGGAAATAGAGAGGTATCCTACTCTCAGTTGGTTATCATAAGACCTTCAAAATGGGAACAGTTTTGTGAGGAAGAGAGTTGTCTCTAACAATACTATGTGTACATGTATGTATGTGTTCATATATGTGTAATCATATAAATCAGTCTTTAAAATCCTTCTGGTACCTCTCCCCATTTAAATCAGGAAGACAAAGCTATTGCTATTACCCTATACTCTACATCAACTAAATTATGCGACCACTTTTGTGCCTGCTCCATACTCTTTACATTTCAAGGCATCTTTGATGATTACTTTGATTTCATTAGTATAAAAATAATAGAAGGGAAGAAAAATCATGCAACATAATTCATTCTATTCTATAGGTATGAAATCTCCTAGAGATGGTCCTGCACTACTTCTTTTGACTGCCATGTTCTCCTGAACCTAGGTTCGCTCATGTTCTCCACTTGATTGTGAAATATTTGTATTTTCCTCCTGTTGCCCTCAAATCACTTTTAGTAAAATGCAGGTAAAAGAGCTCCATGCATATTCCATTTTAGGCTTAAAGAAAGGAGTTAGGAGGAAAATTAGTCAGGAGTGGGTTATCTAGAGAAGGGATGCAATCATTTCACATGTTTAATGGCCAGAAATGCAAAAGGAATGTAAGCCTGGTATAGATAGTGCACTTTCTACATCTACACAGAGCCTAAAGTCTCCAAATATCTAACACCCAGTGATCTGTCAATTCAGTTAGTCAATCAATTAGCTAGCATTTATTAAGTGCCTACTATGCCAGGCATTGTGCTAAGAGCTGGGGATACAAAAAAGGGTAAAAACAGTACCTATTCTCCATGTGCTCAGAGTCTAATGGGGGAATAACAGGAAAAAAAAGCTATTTAGGAATAAGATATATAACAGAATTAATTGGGGGTAGTTTCAGAAGGAAGGTACTAAAATTAAGGAGGATTGGAAAGGATTCCTTGCAGGAGATTGAAATTTAACTGAGGCTTGAAGGAAACCAGTTAAGCTAGGAGGTATACATGAGTAGGGAAATCATTCCAGTGAAAATACTCAGTTGGGGGATGGAGTTTGATGTGTGAAGAAAAGCAAAGAGACCAGCATCAGTGGATTGCAGAGTATGTGGAGAGGAGTAAAATATAAGAAGACTAGAAACATAATATGGGATCAGATTATGGAGGATTTTAAAAGCCAAATAAAGGATTTTTATATTTGGTACTATAAGTAATAGGGAGCTATTAGAGTTTATAAGAGGGTGTTAGTAGTGGTGGTGTATGTGTTAGAATTAAGTTTGTGTTGTGGAAACAGGTAACTATGACTAATTTATTAAAGATTAAGGAGTTCCCTCCCACCCCCACCTAATTTCTTTTGTCTGTATAACCAGTCAGAAATCTTGAATTTTCAGTCTACTGTCCCTTTGCCTATTCCAGGTAGCCTTTCAACCGTAGTAAACTATCAACTATAGTAATAGTTGATAGCTATAACTTCCAACTATAGTAAATGGTGTGATGGAATATAAAGAACACTGGAGTAGAAGTCAGAAGAACTGGATCTTAATCTGGTGTGCTAATGGCCGGTTAGATGGTGGCTTTGATTTAGGTCAGTCTCTCTTTGAGCCTTAATTTTCCTTCTTAGTAGAGTAAGAAATTTGGACTAGATGTTTTTAAGTTAACTTCCAGCTCTAATACGTTTGCAAGTTTAACATTTTCCCCATTGCTCTGAGCCATTATAGGTCATTCACTGCTGTGGTTTATTATTCCTTCTCCTCCCTAGGAAGCTGTGAGACTTCACCCTCAACTAGGCTATCCTTGGGTTGATGGTTGGTGGCTATTACACTGCCATCCCCTGGGACTGTGCTTTTTGGAACTGGTGAAATCTGGATGAGCTTTGCCATATGTCATTAAGAAAACATGGGACAATTAAAAAGAATTACATTTACTTCATGTGATTTTTAAGAGCATTCTACCTGAAATTTCTATGAATATGTAAGATTCTGGCATGGCTCAATCATTGTGCAGATAGGTCAGGTTAAAGCTTGATCCCTGGAGTATGTTCTTTATTCTCCAGGAAAAAAAAAATTCCATGTAAAAATAACTGTGCTCTGAAAAGGATATTTGAGTTAATTTGAGTTTGCTAGGAAAGGATGCGTAAGGTTGCTAGGGATGCTACAGTGCTATGAAGGAAATGCTTATTGTTCTTTTATGTGAATGTATCTCTTAGCAAATTAAAGATACCTTGAACACTTCAATATTCCACCCACATCCTTTCACAGCCAAACACATGCCAAACTACAGCTCTCGTTACAAATTAATTAAATATGGAATATTATGGTACCATAAAATGACAAATATGAAGCATCTGAGAAAATATGAAAAGACCTACCCAAAGGAATGTACTTGAAATGATGTGAAGTAAGAGCATCAGAACGTTTACATACTGACTCCAATCATGTAAAAAGAAAGAGAAAACAAAGTTCAGGATAGTAGAACATAAGACAAACCAGGAAAGGAACATAAAACAAAAGCACCTTTTGCTTGCTTGTTAATTTATTTGCTCTACTTCTGAAAATCCTAAAGTATTTATTTAACATTTAGATTCAATCCTTTATGTTGTATGTTTATCCTCTGGCAGGAAACTCCTTCCATTGATTCATTGAAGGGTAAACAAATGATATTTATTACTAATTAGGGTTACCTTCCTGCACTGGAAGGCCAAGTAATTTACCTATGGTTCCAAAACTAATATGTATCAGAGGCTGAATTTGAATCTGGGTCTTTCTAACTCCAAGGCTAGATCTCTAACCATTTCCAAACAATCCCTTTTAAGTTCATAATAAATTCTGAAAAAAAAATAATTAAAACAGTGATTTACTAGTCATGGGTGCATGTTTGCCAAAAGATTCAGTTTTTGAGGTCAACATGAGTATATTGAATTGCTATTATTTGTGAGGCAGAATTTTGGGAGGACAATTAGACTCTTGGGGGTCCAGAAGTTGCGGTAAAAGTGGTTTCCTGTGTGAAACAGTGCTTGTGGTAATTTCAAAATGAATTTGAGTTGTGCTGGGTGGCTAAAACCCAAACTTCCAGAATACATTGCTAATGCCTTAAGTGTGGAGAAAGAACTTTCTTTAAAAAATTCTTAGCAGATACACATTTATACAGAAGGAGAGCAAATAGGCTGATCTTCATTCAGTGTGGACTGAGTGCCTCTGCAGTATACAGACCTGAAATTGACTTTCTCCCTTGAGGATGTTCCCAGGACTCAGAAAAAAAAAAATAATGCTAAGCAAGTATCTTGAAAGACCTCCTCTAAGAAGGAAGATACAAACTGTTCTCTTTAGAAAATGTATTCCCAGTATTCCATGCCATGACCTTCCATGCTTCAAATAAATATCAGTGAAAAACAATCACCTTCCCTAAGGAACAGAACTGCTTGGGTTTATGATGTGGATGGGAATGAAATAAAGGAATCTGTTCCTTCCTACAGAGAAATGTTGCAATGCCTTCTTAACTGATGTCTCCCTTTCCGATTTATCTACCCAGATAGAAAGCTCTGGGAGGGCAGGGGACTGCCTTATTTATTCTTGTATCTTCCTAGTGTCTAGCACAGTGTACTGTATAGAGTAAGTGCTTAATAAATATCTGTTTAGTTGAATTATATTGAAATTTCCACTTTTTTACTTTCCTCTGGTCATTCTCCCCTGTATAAATCTTTCAGTGAATCCTACTGCCTACACATTAAAGGTCAAACTCTTATCTGTAGACAACTAAGTGGCTCAGTGGATATACTCAAGCATCTGGCCTGCAGTCAGAAAGACTTCAATTCAAATTCTGCTTCAGATACTTTGTAGCTTTGTGACTTTGTCTAAGTCACTTAACCTCTATCGCCATTTCCCCATCTGTAAAATGGAAATTATAATAGCTCCTACCTCCCAGGGTTGTTGTGAGGATTCGATGAGATAATTGTAAAGCACTTAGTGTAGTACCTGGCATGTAATAAGTACTATTTAAATTGTTAGATGTTATTATTTGGGGATATTAAGGTACTTCAAAATCTGATGGAACTATGTATTCAACTTTGTCACTGCCTACTACCTCATATGAATCAGTTAGATTATTCACAGTCTTCCCCTCCCCTTCAAATCTATAATGTCCATGACTAGCCCCAAGATGGCTCACACCGCTTCCCTCCTAGAAAAGGCTCATTTTTCTCTCTGTCTCCAAATCCTACTCATCTTTCAAGGGTTAGTTCACCTCCTCTTGAAGCCTTCCCTGACCAACTGTAGCACCCATGCAATATTTATAGCACCTACTAAACTCTCCAAATAGAGAACAGAAACAAAACATTTATTCAGACATCAGAAAACCAAATCCCCAAACCAGTAAGCCCATTCCATCATAGTAGCAAAAAAATAAGGGCAGAGTTTATTTTCAAAGCAGGGAAGATCTCCAAATTCCTATTACCATTACGCTGATCCTTCATAGGATAATTTATTCTCCCTCTTTCTACCCCAGAGTCACTATTGTCCATAACATTCATTTGTTGTTTAATGATGTGTTTTATAAACCTTAAAGCACTATGTGCTGCTTGTTACTGTTATTTGTTGCTTTATATCTTATCTTTCCCAACCAGGAACATCTTTCTGTATAGTCCAGGGCCTTATCAATAAGATCATAGAATTTGGAGTTGGAAAATGTTAAAAATTATCTAGTCCAGACGTCCCCAAAGTGGGCAATACCACCCCTTTGGTGGCACTGGAATGATCCGAGGGATGGCAAAAGTAGCCTTGGGTACAATTGGGGGGGAGCTGAATAAAAATAAAGGTGGGGGGAAGCATAAAGAAAAAAAGGAAGAGAAGAAAACTTTGAAAAACCACTCGTACATATTTTATCTGTTGTATAACAGTTAAAGTCTCAGTAATTACATTGTTTTTCAAATAAACAAAGAATGCATGTTATAGCCATCAGTGGTCAAGTCCTCCTACAGGTCTTAGAGTGTTGGCAGGCAAGCGTGTCACACATTGTTGGGAAGTTCAGCATGCCTCAGCAGGAATGTATGTGTGGAATGACTTGTTTACAATACAATACTATATGGTTACATGATGCAATATTGTGCATGCCTCAGCAGGAATGTATGTGTGGAATGACTTGTTTACAATACAATACTATATGGTTGCAAGATGCAATATTGAATCATCAAAATCTCAATGCAGAAAAAAACCTTACATTTATAATAAATTATTAAATTTAAGATGTCATTTAAAAATATTTTTCATATTTTTTAAATGACAAATTAAAAAAATTAAGGGTTAAAGAAAGTAAATTTTCAAGGGGATGCTGAGTAATTTTTTTGAAAAGGTGATGGTAGGCCAAATAAGTTTGGGGATCTCTTATCTGGTCCCACCTCATTTTACAAATGAGGAAACTGAGGCTCAATCTGAGGCACTGTTACTTAGCAATGAGGATGCAAAGACAAAAATGAAATCTCTTCTATCCTAAGGGATCTTACATTTTTATCAAGGGAGATGACATGTTACATCAAAGTATGTATAAGATGCATAAGGGCAAACAGTGGGCAACTCTGAGCTGTATCTTGAGGGAAGACAGGATGTCTAAGAGGAGGAGGTGAAAAAGGAGACCATTCCAGGCATGAAGGAAAACGGGTGTGAAGGCATGGAGGGGAGAGATATCTCCAGTTTGTTTGGAATTCCAGGCAGATGCCTTATGTATTTCTGTGACTTTAAAATACTTTTCACCAGAACAGTTTGATTTCTCAGTCCCAAATGAGGGTGTGACTTTCAGTTGATCTCATGTCTAGAATGATGAAGTAATGCACTAGGTCATACAAGGAGTAAGTTTTAATGTTGGAATATTGAATGATCGATAAATATCCATTGATTAGTTAAATGTCTGTTTTGTTATGTTGTGCTTATTTTGAGTAGATGTGTTTTTAATGAAATGGCTTAAAACTTTGTATGTTTAAATTTTTGTGATATTAAACATAATTACAATGGAGTTCTACTATTTATGGCTCCACTGTGATTGTAACACAGAAAATAACAATTATGATAACAACACACAATAATAACAACAGCTGGCACACAGTACTTAGGGTTTACAAAGCATTTGACATTAAGTCTATCGATAAATCTTTCACGCAGGTGCTATTACTATCCCCATTTTGCAGACGAAGAAACAGTGGCTTAATACTTGTTCAGGGTGACAAGGGTAGTATGTGTCTGAAGCAGAATGTGGTCCTAGGATTATGTGGAAGTGGGCACCTTTTCTATTAAGTTCATGTCTGGCATGTTTGTTGCCTACATCCAAAATGCTGCAGTGTGAAGTATCTTTTATCCTCATAACTTTTTATGAACTAGCTGATTTCTGGGTTTCTGTGTAGCTCTTGGAACACATTTTATCTTAATAAGAATAACCTATCAAGCAAGAAAGTCAGCAGGCTTCTCATTATCATGCTCTCTCTACAAGGGTTTATCTTTTTGCTGCCAAACCTGAATTCCACACTGTCTGGCTTTGGAAAATGGATTGTTTTTAATGGGTGAGTTTGAGTGACAAAGGCAGAGAGGAGTCCAATGGTCTGTCTCTGTATATTAGAGGATTAGATCCAAGTGAATGTGATGGGTTAAGGACTTTGGGGACAACTGGGTAATGCACATTGGCATCTCTGATCATCATTAGCATTCTATGCCTGCTGTAAAAATTCTTTAAAATGCAATTTGCATTGATGATAGTATAATTGACATTACTCTCCAAGGAGCTTAGAGGATTGTGGGAAGTTGAAACTGAAGGGAAAGTTTTAGTGTTCTCCTCTAACTACAAAAGACTGTGACACCGGTATTCTTGTTATTGGGTGGCACTATTTAATAAAATAAAAGGAATAAATACAAATCCTACTTGTCACATTTTTCTCAGTAACACCTTTATTTAATTTAACATTATCTTTCTAATTAGCACTAATGTAGATTTGGCTGGATGGCTAATAATACGAATTTTGTTTAACAATGTTATATAAGATTCTTCATCATCAAATTCTTCCCTCCTCCCCTGATATTTCCCTGAAAAAGGGAGAGAGTTTCAGGATTATTTCCACAGTGATGAAAAAGTCATTCTAGTGTACAAGATCACTCTTAATTTCTATCAGATGTCTTATATAGCAGGCCTCATAAAAGTGCTTGCTGCCACAACGGAGTTGGAATCATCCTTACATATTTCACAAGGGTCAAAGGATAACTCCAACACAATTTGAGTTGTAAAATGGAAATGTACAGTTAGAGAAATATCATTAATGGTTTAAATGGAATTTTCTATCACTATTTCATACAGGTTTTTGATTATGCATTTATTCCACATATCCCTTATAAAACATTTTAGTAATTTGGCATGTGTAAAATGAGCAACAGACTAGCAAAGTGTCCTGACTACTAATTTCTATTGACTAGCTGTATAAAAAGATATATACGAAAATGAAGCAATTTCCCCAAGATTCCAAGTAGTATTGATACATAAAATAAATTCGATATCATTAAGAGATTTAGAATTCAGGGGTCTAAATTCGATTCAACTAGCTTTTATTGAGTATTTATAGAGTATAAGCACTGTAGTAATTGATGAGGAGGATACTGAGATAAATAAGAAAAGTCCTTTGACTTAAAGGAGCTCCCACATCACTTCATAATAAAATCAATATTATATTTGCTTCCAGAAAAATCCCTTCATACAACTCTTCTCTGACTTCACTTATCATCTCTGAGACTTTTCAGGCCTCAATACCCTTTTATGGCCACCACTATCCCTATCTGCTGACTCCCTTTAATGAAATGATAGCTTCTTGAAGGAAGGGACTATTTCACTCTTGAATTTGAATCTCCAAGCTAAACATGGCACCTGTCATAGAATTAGTGCTTTATACTTATGTCTTATTCATTTATTTGTTTGAAGAGAAGAAATGATACATATACATACAAATATATATGTATAAAATAACAATAAAAAGCAGCATGAGAAGTTTCTGAGAGGTACAGGCAAAATGCTAATGAAAGGAGAAGAAAAGAGAAATTATCTCGACCTGTGGGAGAGCAACAAAAGGTTCCAGAGAGGAGGTGACTTCTTGAGTTGGAATTTGAAGAATGAGCAGAGTTTGGGGGATATTCAGTGGATTCAAGTGTCCTCCGTGACTGAGCACTTTCCAAACAATTAAGAGAGGTACAATTTTCCTTAGAAAGAATGGATGAAAACCCTTGGCACTGGAGAGGTAGTGATGATTTATAGATGGCCTATGGAAGATTTATAGGTTTGACCTATACTTTAATTATTTCTCCCTGCCCGATGTCTAGGGATCTTCTTTTCTCCTTTACAACCTAATACTAGCTTTACTTTTTACTTGTTTCCCATTCTGTTTCCAAGAAGTGTGGAGGTCTCCTGGCAAAGAGATTGAAATAAATTTCCTTCAGCCTTGTCAATCATGTTCTAAGTAATTAAACTTTAGGCAGCTAGGTGGCACAATGTACAGAGGCTTGGAGTTAAATCTGAGTTCAAAATTAACTTTTGACACTTACTAACTGTTTGATTCTGGGTAAGTCATTCAATTTCTGTCTGTCTCAGTTTCCTCTTCTATAAAATGGGAATAATAATAGCACTCACCTCCCAAGATTGTTCTGAGGATAAAATGAGATAATATGGGTAAAATGTCTTGCAAATATTAAAGTGCTATGTAAATGCTACCTCTAATAATATCAATAATAATGAATAATACAAATTGATCATAATTTTAATTTTATTTATGTGTGTGTTATACACACATACATATGCATATACTTTCCCTAAGAGATTCTACTTCTAATCTTGGTTTTTATGTTTGTGCATATATCTTTTTTCTATCTCTCCTAACTCCTCTACTTTATTTCTTGCTCTCCTATTACTTAACCTTACCCCCTACAACAATCCCTCCCTTATCCTCCCCCAAATCCCTCCCTTATCCTCCCATTCCCGTTGAAGGGTGTTTACATTTTTAACCTATTCCTTCACCCTCCCCTCTAAAGGCCCCTACTTTATCTTCTCCCCCTCCCTGTCCCCATAGAGTTTTATTTCATTAGAAGACTTTTATACACTTCTAGATGTATATGTATTTTGTATATGTATTTTTCCCTCTTGAACCCATTTCTGTTGAAAGTAGGTTTCCAGACCTTAACATATCCTGTCTCTCAACTAATCCCTCTGTATTGGTTATTCCTCCAGCACCTCATTTTTATAAGATAATTGCTCTTTTAACTGTTCTTGAATTATTTTACTTTTTGAAGTCATATCATACTTAGATCCACCCCAATCTTTCTTATAAGCTACCTAATTACTAATAACAATCTTATACATAGGTTTTACATTTGACGTGCATTAAAGGTGTGTGGGTGAGAAACCTCACTTACCCAAAGGAATGTAGAAGAGAACTTCGAGCAGACAGGAATTTTATTCTTTAAAAAAAATACATACCCTGGGGCGGGGAGAGACCTCTCCCCGCCACATGTCCAAAGAAGAAGGAGAGAGCAAGAGCAAGAGAGAGAGCAAGAGGGCAAGAGAGAGAGCACCTCCAGGTGCCCTTTTTTAAAAACCCTGAGAGTCATAAAAAGTCATAAAAAGTACATTCTTTTAAGTTCTATTGGAAGAGAGAGAGGGTGTGGATTCCACGCAGGTAAAGTCAGAGGGTCTCTGACTTCTCATTGGAGGAGGGGCGGAGTCCCGTTTCGGCGCGAATTTAAACAAAGAAAGATTTCCCCCACCTGTACCACTCACCTTTTGCTTATGCAAAAGGTCCTGGCGCACAGTCTTTACGTAGACAAGCAACTCTCCTGGGATTCCTGTCCCCACCCCGAGCCCACAGCCACCCTAAATAAAAGCTCTGATTTGCATTCTAATACTGCCTTTGGAGAATCTCAACTTTAAAGGCTTCCCATTCAAAGGTAAGCAGTCTATACTTATTGAGTCCCTTGTAGTTGGTCATTGGTATGCACCTTATATTTCTCTTGGCTCTTTTGTGTCAATTCTTCTATTAAGATCAGGTTTCTTTTTAAACAAAGTCCTGAAAGTATGACAATTCATTAAGTGTCCATTTTTTTTTTCATTCAGAGCTATGCTTAGCTTTGCTGGGTATGATATTTTTGACTGGAAGTCCAGTTCTTTTGCTCTTTGATATTTAGTGTTCCAACACCTGTGATCATTTAGTGTTGCTAATGCTAGGTGTTGTGTGACTCTAATTGTGGTACCTTCATATGTAAATTGCTTTTTTCTTGTTCATAAATTTTGTCTTTGAGTTGGGGGTTTCAGAATTTGCCTATAATATTCCTATGAATTTTCCTCATACAATCTCTTTCCAGGGGTGATAGGTGGAGATTTCCTATTTCTACTTTCCCCTCTTGTTCTAATGCTCCTTTAATTATTTCTCACATTATTGTATCAAGATTCTTTTTCTGATCATACTTTTCAGGTAGTCTGATTATTCTTGTGTTTTCTCTTCTTTTTCTATTCTCCAGATTAGTTATTTTTCTTTTGAGATGTTTCACATTATCTTCTATTTTTTCATTCTTTATAGTTTGGATTTTTTTTTCTCAGTCTCTTATAACTTTCCTGATTCCTCCTTGCCCCACTCTGATTTTTAAGGAGTCATTTTCATCCTTATGATTCTGGATTTCCTTTTCTAATTGGCTGACTTTCTTTTCAAAATCTTACTTTTCTTGGATTATTCTTATTTTTCTTTTTTAGTTTTTCCTCAAACTCTCTCATTTTATTTTAAAAAATCTTTTTAAAGTTCTTAAATGAATTCTTTTTGGATAGATGACCATTTAACATTATTCTTTGGAGTAGAAGAGGCTTTCTTTGCTTTAGTATCCTCCTCTGAAGATGGACCTGGATCTTCTCTATTCCCATAGTAGCTCTCTATGGTTGGATTCTTTCTCCTTTGTCTGTGCATTTTAATTTTTTGATAATAATTTAGTTTTTATAATCACCTCTAGTCCTGAAGTGTGGGGCATGGTGCCTCTAGCTTCAGATCCTCTTCAGTTCTCCCCTCTGACCTTGTACTCAAACCAAGACCTCCAGATTCCTATAAGTGCCCATAGTCAGTGGTGTCCCTACCAACTGCTTCTGCACTCACAGGATGTGTGCTGGTTCCTTCTCGGCCCCCACCACTTCCCTGCAGCATAGCTTGGTCTGGTGTTCCTTGTCAACAGAGGTTTCCTAGATCTTCCCCAGTCAAGATGCCCAAATGGCCTAACTGTCCCAGGGTTAAAAATTCCTGTGGCTGGGGCCAAGGCAGCCTCCCAACTCAGCTAAGCCAGTTTAAGTGGTCCCTAGCCTGCAGGTGTTTGCTCTTCTCAGGGATGAAACCTCTTCCTGGGATTTTTCATTAACATCTTCTCTGATTGTCCCTAGAAGACCCATTTTCTGCCCCTACTCTTGTTTATTTTCACCTGCTCTATGTTTGCCCTGAGGTGCTATTTTATCTCTTTTATGGAGGAAAATCTTGGGGGCTTGAAATTTTCTGACCTTCTCTGCCATTTTCCCAGAATCCTCTCAGAGTACTTTAAAAAAAAATAATTCTGGAGTCTACTTTCATTAACTTTTCTATCCTTTCTTCTTTCTTTCTGTGAGAGTTAATGGTACTCTTTCTTTAAGAAAAGTTGCCTAACTCCTATTAGCATTTTAGAACTCAGAGCCTTAGGAAGGACTTTACAACCTTATCAACCCACTTATTTTACAGAGAAGAAACCTGACAAAGAGAAGAAGGTTGCCGTGGGTCACACAGGAAGCTAACAAGCTGCTGTGAAGATTTAGATGTCCTAAATCCTATTGTATTCTTTCCTCTTTCCCTCCTTCCCTCCATTCACTATTTTGGAATGCCCTCCTCCTTCAGTTCTGCTGCTTGGAATTTTTATCTTTCCTTAAGGTTCAAAGTTTACACTTGTTTTTCTTAGTCTCCCCAACATTCTTCCTCCTCAAATTACATTTCATTTACTTATTGGTCTGTATGCTATCTCAGTCTCTCAACCCAGCACAACCCCAATAGAATACATACTCCTTAAGGTCAGGGGCTGTCTCATTGTACTCTTTCTCCAACTTCTAGCACTGTGCCTTATACATAGTAAGTACATAATTAATGTTTTTTTTTAAATTAAATTATTTATTTTTAGTTTTCAACATTCTGTTCCCTAAGTTTTAAATTTTCTCCTTCTCCCTCCCCCTCCCTCCACAAGAAGACTTGCAATGTGTTATGGGCTATACATGTCCTTTCCTATTAAACAGAATTTCACATTAGTCATGTTGCATAGAAGAATTATAATGAATGGGAAAGAAAATAAATAAAACAAAACAAAAAGAAAATAGTCTGCTTTGTTCTGCATCCCAGCTCTATAGTTCCTCCTCTGGATGTGGCTGGTATTTTCCATCATGTAACCTTCAAAATTGTTTTAGGTCCTTACATCGCTAAGAAGGGCTAAATCTATCAAAATCAATCCTTGCACACTGTGGCTGTTACTATGTACAGTGTTTTCCTGATTCTGCTCCCCTCACTCAGCATTAGTTCATGTAAGTCTTTCCAGGTTTCTCTGAAGTCTGCCTAGTCATCATTTCTTATAACACAATAGTATTCCATTACATTCATTGTATCAGCAATGCAGTATTCACAATGCCTACAGTAACTATAAATATGCTGATATAGTTATTAATCACAAAATG
>JAQQSU010000081.1:0-23428 GCA_028627135.1 Pseudochirops cupreus | reverse complement strand
AAAAATTCCCTTCCCTTATGTGGACTTTCTTTACAATTTCAGGGTGGCCAGTCCTGGGATTGTAAGGAAATCAACTTTACAGATTTCCCAGATTACAGGTATTTCAAGAATATTACAACATTCAGGTCAGGGTGCCCCATTCTTCACTTTCTATCCCTTTGAAAAACATTTAAACAAACAAACAAAAATTGCTTTTGTTACAACATAGATAATACCCATTCCTGCTCACATTTTACCACATAAAGCCAAATCCCAATCTATTTCCCCAGAAATATCTTTAAGCCAACACATGGCTTTCAGGAGACACGTGTGTATGTGATCTCCATTTCACCTTCAGCAGAGGCTCCACTTCTGCTTAATTCCCTGACACTTACCCCTAAGTAGTTTGAAATCTTTTCCTTTTACTAATAAAATTGAAATCCTCCCTTTCTCCATCTTTGCCTCTGCAGTCCCAAAGAGAGAGAGAGAGAGAGAGAGAGAGAGAGAGAGAGAGATTTTTCAATTGTCTCAACTCCTTCTGGAGGGAGGGAAGGGGTGTGCAAGTCCTGCTCCCCCTTTCCATTTCAGAGGATGGGGAGCTCTTCCCCCTCCCCCTCAGCATTTCCTGAGAAATTCCTTTTGTTTCCCAGACCCAGCCAACCCTGCCTGCCAGCCAGGCCCACTGCTTTTCTGCCCTCAACTCCTTCTGGAGGGAGGGGGTATGCAAGTCCTGCTCCCTCCTTCCCTTTTCAGAGGGTGGAAAGCTCCTTCCCCTCCCCTCACCAGACTCCTAAAAGTCCAGGATTCAACAGTGGAGGAAAAAAAAAAACCTTCCATCCCCGTTTGGGAGCTGTCACCAAAACTCCCCAAGTCTAAGATTCAGTAGCGGAGGAAATAAACCTTCCCTCCCCTCTGGGAACTGTCGGGCCAGGCTCCCCAAATCAAAGACTCAAATGGCAGAGGGGAAAAAAAAACCTTTCCCTCTTTTCTGGGAGCTGTCACCAAACTCCCCAAGTCTAAGATTTCATTGTGGAGGAAATAAACCTTCCCTCCCCTCAGTCACCCTAGGAGCTTATCAGATGGCATCCTTACCCCAGGACCCATTAGATTTGCTTACCTTTTAGAGCTATATGCATATAGTTTTTGTGACTATCTTCATCACCCCGGCTGGCCAGACTTTTGCCTCACTTTAACTCCTGTCTTCCCTCCTGTGCCTGTTCTTATCTAAGGAATGCATGTCTCCTTGGGATCTTCCCAATCCAGAAGCCACAGCTCCCCACCAAGTCCAGAGACCACCAGAGAAAGCTCTGGGGGACTCCTGCCTCAAGACTGGCATGGGGGAACAGCTGCTTCCAGGGGAGAAAAGAATTGTGGACGAGCCCTCATTTGTTTGGGATGAAAAATGTCCTTCATCCTTAATTTAAAGAAAAGAAATAAACACAGAGATATCTTAAGATAAGAACAGGACTTTATTCTCTTCCCTGGAAGAAGAAGGCAGTCTTCCTCATGACTCATCATGGAGAAGAGGCAAGTTACAAAAGTTAGTGCTGGAATTTATAACTTAACCTAGTCAAGACCCCTCCCCAACTGTTTCCTCTCTCATTGGTGGAGAGGCATACTTCACCAAATTCTTCCCCAACTGGGACAGCAAAGAAAGAAGGGGGGAGGGTCCCACCAATGTGGGAAAACAGACAAAGGAAGATAAAAGTGATTGACAGAAGCAATGGAGGAGAAAAAAGGAAAAGTTAACCACCCCAAATTGAGAAGTTTTCACTTATCCCATACATCTCCCACATGCTTTATAAGTGTTACCTCAAATCTCTGGCCTTCCCCCTTCATCTCGTCCAAGTCTTGGATTGCATTAGAACCCACTTGGGATAACCTCAGTGACCTTCCCACTTTGTTCTCCTCTTTACTCCCACTGTTGTTATTCAACAGTGTCCAACTCTTTGTGTCCCCATTTGGGGTTTTCTTGGCAAAGATATTGGAGTGGTTTGCCGTTTTCTTCTCCAGCTCATTTTACAGATTAAAAAAAAAAAACTGAAGCAAAGAAAGTTAAGTTACTTGCCTAGTGTTACCCAACTAGTAAATATCTGAGGCCAGATATGAAGAGACTCTAGGTCTGGTTCTGTATCTACTGCACTACCTAGCTGCCCTTTATTCCCACTACTCAGTAGTATGGCTTGGATGAGGTGGGAATTAATAATAACTTTGTATTCCTTCTGATGATATGGAAGACCACCAGTTCTCACTATCTGCCTTGCCGTTGCTTCCTAAGGTCGTCTAGGAAACATCATCTAACCTGCCTCTCTGCCCTGATATCTCTCCTCTGTCATCTAACTTCCTTATGTTTTCATCTAAAGCCCATTAGGCCTTCTCATCTGCCCTACTCCTGAACTCTTAGGATTTCTGGACCTTTTCATGTGCCCTGTAGCTGAACTTTCTTTTGTTGTCTCCCAATTAGAGTGTAAGTTCCTTGAGAGCAGGGACTGTCTTACTTTGTCTATTTTTATCCTCATGGATAAAATGGAATTTGGCACATACTAAGCATTTAATAAATGTTTTTCATTCATTCATTCATTCATAATACTGAGATGAGATTTGTTCTCTTCAAGCTCTAGATCATATCCTCTGATCAGAGGAACCAGGTCTCCTCACCCCAGAGTCAGTGTTCTCTTTCCACTCTAACATATTGTTCCTCCTCAGTCACTGCGCTTGGACCTGGAAACTTATCCAAGTGTCATATAATACTGGCTGGAAACAATAGCCAGAGAGGCCACAAGAACTTTGCCCATTCTGCTATTGAAACTTTGATGTGTTTGCTTTTAAAGATTAAACTATATCCTCATTAAAATTCCAAGATTTTAACTTCCCAAAGGGACTCCAAGTTCCATCATGTCTTCAAATGAAACCCTCAACCATATGTTTGAATATCTATACTGTTGTGGCCCAGACTTAAGAAGACTCAATAAATAGTGCCACAATTCAGAATTATTAAATAGCGTTCTTAAGGGGTGTTATTAAGATCACTAAAGAAGTATTCACTTCACAAAAGACTTCACTAGAGGGTTCCTTTAAATAGAAATCTGTTGTGTTTAAAATATGATTCAATTTACAAACATTTGATTTACACAGAACTCTGCAGGAACACAAGTATTGCCTAAATCAAACCACATGTATTCCCAAGGTGTTTGTAGAACAGATTAAAGATGTAGTCCATTTTTGTGGATTTTACATTAAGGAGGTTATTTTATGCTATGTTTTTCATCTAAGAGAACAGATGGGCAGATAGGAATATTCCACTGAAGTATTTTTAGAGTTGGAAGAAAAGTTGGAGATCATCCTGTCCAACCTTTCATTCTACATATTATGGAAACTAAAGCACTGAAGGGCTGCATAGCTTATCCCAGATCACCAGTTGTTCGTTGCAAGGCCATTCCCAGAGTTCAGGTCTCATGACTGCTAGGCCAGAACTCTTTTTGCTATGCAGCATTGCCTTTTCCTTCACAGGTTGCTGATCTTCCTCTCCCTCCTACAGAGATTAAGTTCAGATTAGCATCTGTGTTTGTTTGTCTCAGCGCATAATCAGATTCAGACATTTAAAATCTGGCTGGAGTGGCTGCTGTTCAAAATGTTCCTGCTCTTTTGAGTTGGCTAATTCCTAAAGTTGGTTTGGCTCAGTAACTTGTATGGATGCATCAATGTGACACTTGGGTATACATATAGAAGCACATACACATGCATACATACAGACAGACAGACAGCTATATTGTTCCCAATACCCTTTTTTTTTTTTTGCTTTTTGGAGGGGAGAGGACAAAGCAATTGGGGTTAAGTGACTTGCCCAAGGTTACATGACTAATAAGTGTTAATTTTCTGAGGCCAGATTTTAACTTAGGTCCTCCTTACTCCAGGGCTAGTACTGTCACTGTGCCACCTAGCTGCCCCTAAAAAACAATAAATAGTTCCCAATAAGTGTCTGAGGCTGGATTTGAAATGAGGTTCTCCTGACTCCAAAGTTAGTGCCTTCTAGCTGCACCTGCTCCCAACACTTTAAAAATATTTAATTGCCAGAACACATTCTATATTCTCTGACATTTTTTATTCATTCTCAAATTCATTACGAAACTAAATAACACCAATAGTTCTACAAGTCAGGACCCATTGTATTAATTTGCCATGAATTCAATCAGCTTGGTTACATGAGTAGATCTGACATGTGATCCCCTTCTTAATAAACCCCAGGAACTCCATATTACTTCTAGGATCTAATAGAAAATCCTCTTTTTTGCAATTTAAAGCCCTTTGTCACCTGCATCTTTCTTATCTTTATACTCTTCTCAGACTTTACTCCTTTCCATGAACTCTGCAGTCTAACTACACCAGCCTATTTGCAGCTCCTCATGTATATGATTCCATCTCTTATCTTCAAGCCTTTTCACAAGCTATTTCCCATTTCTGGAATACTTTTCTTCCACAACTTTTCTTCCACTCCTAGCTTCCCTGATTTCCTTCAAGACTTCCATTAAATTCCACCTTCTGCTGGAGGCCTTTGCCATACCCCAAAGTTGCCACTAGCCACATAGATTTTGCCTTTGAATCCCCAGGACTTAGCACAGAAGCTGGCACATGATATGTACTTAATAAATACTTACTGACTAATGAGTGGCTTATTGTAACTTGTTACCTCCCCTAAATAAAACCAGCACTCCTGTCTAACATAAAGTTTTAGTTCATTCTAGAGTCATAGCACTAGATTTTTACATCACTGGACAGAAGCTCAAGTCCCTATTTTGTATCCATGTGACTTTGGACATCAATTTGACATTCCCTCTCAAGATACAGATTGTGACCATTCTATTCCTGTCCTTCCAGTGCAGCTTGTCTATGTCCTACCACTAATTCACCACAGATAATTCATCTAATGAACTAGTCTTTTCTCAGTTTCTTCTGACATCACTAGCATAATAGCAGAGTATTCTTACTCCTCTTGTCATATTTCTCTGAAATTTCCTTAATTTAAGCATAAAAATTAAGTTCTTATAGACCATTAAGAAACCCTGTCTAATGAAAAAAAAATTAAAGTCCATCAGTCAGTAGCTCCTTGTCCACACAAGGCCAAACAATTATTTGTCATGGCAGAAGGTCTTTTCTGATTCCCTACCCACACTTCCACTAGTATCTTCCACTTGTACTGCATGCATTTTGCCTCTGTGCTTTTGTGCATTGTTGTTTCTCCTATTAGAATGTGAGCTCTTTGAGACTAGGGACTGTACCTTCAATTACATCTCCAGTATTTAGCTCTTTATATCTCCACTACAGACACATACTAAGCATTTAATAAATACTTGTTGACTGGCCAAATGATTAATTTTTACGTAAAATTCCCTACCTTTATTTTTCATTCAGAGACTCAGATTTTCTCATGGTTACTGTCACACCACCACTATCCCTCACCCATAGAAATAGAGAAATCTAAATAATTTCATTTTTCTGTTCACTTTCTTGTCTATTTTTGTATGTGGATTGTACAGAAGATATAACATGTTCTAAGATATCTACAGTAAAGATTAATAGGGGTGCCTATCTTCAAAAAACCCTAAGATACATCAAAGGAGAATCAAAAATGCCAAAAATACTGAGGGCCTACCTAGTACTAAATAAGGTGCCCTAAGAATTAAGTTTACTAGTTCTCCCATGCTACTTTTCATTGACTTTATTTTCTGCCTAATTGTATTTGTTTTCCTCTATAAGGGAGTCTTAAAATAAATAAATAAATTAGTAGGAAAAAGAAAAACATTATGACTTGTAAAGCCAAATTGGCATCTGTACCTTTTACGCTCTTAAATTGTAAATGACTTTTTGTCCTTGCATTGTTTCTTTTTCTTTGCTGCTTGTATCTATGGGGCTGACAGTAGCAACAGCCTGAAAATAAAATTCCTATTTCCTCCCATCATTTCTCACTGTTTTTAAATTATCTCAGATGTATCTGTAAATAGTTTATCTAGGAGTGAAGATTCTTTGAACCTTACTAAGAAAAACAGGATATTTTTCAGGTCCCCAACAAGAAAACATTCACCTAGAATAATTAAAACAGAAGATTTTTACTTTAGGAGAAAAAAATTATTTGTGTTCTTAGCTGGATTTTCTATTGAATTGTTCAAAGATCTAAATGTTTGCCAGATGATGAGTCACTATGATAAATTACTTTCTCTAATTTTGTTGATGGGAAAGGCTTTTGAAGATAGTTCAGTGCTAATTAACTAATAGCTAGAATTCAAAGACATTTCCAAACCCAAGTCCATTTTTTATTCTTTTGCAATTGTTTCTTTTATTCTATTAAAATAATTTTCTCTTATTCTTTTATAATGTGTCTTCATTAAATTATCTGAATTAGGTTTCAAAGACAAACATCCACCAAAGCAGTTCATCATTTTGTGAATGTTTCTTTAAATTTTCTCATTGTTTAAGGGCTAAATAGTTTGTCCTTATAACGGACAGAACTTTGAATATATTAGATGAACAAAAAAATTTATGTTGAAAAATTAATTTAAAGATCAAAGTATTCACAGTCAAAATAATAGGCATTTTCATTGATTTGCCCTTTCCTATATGAATAGCTAGACTAATTTCTTTTGATTAGTAATCATGGATTTCACTGGAAAAGGCCCATAATGTAGAGAATTTGATGTAGTTGGTGATATATCATCTGAAAATGGCAGCACCTCTATTTCTTCACCATATACAAGGAATTAGTCTTCCACCTGGACCCTGACCAAGTATCTCCAATGATAGTGATGTATATCTGTGAGGAAGACACATAACCTGTCCCTTTTTTTTTACTCATTAATAATTAGAATGTGATTGAACATTTATCTTGGTAGTTACATTTATCAAGGAGTTGTACAAAATTAACAAAGATAAGACAGAGCCAAAATGGCAGAGTTACAAAAAGTACAGCCAAGTGCTTCTCCGCAGCCCACCTCATATATCTAGAAAACACAAATTCTTGACTAGGAAATCCAAGAGAAAAAAAAAACACTGATTCATTTTTCTCCCACTAGGGACAAAGGTAACCAATTCCAAAAAGTAATTTAAAGAGGACCAAGACCATGCACTGAGGCAAGGAGGGATCCCCAATACACACACACACACACACACACACACACACACACATACACACATGCCTGACTTTGTGCAGGTTTCAGGAAGAGGTGCCAACTGGCAGCTCTATCACACACTACTTGATTCCAAGTCACAGATCTAAGATAAACTAAGGAAAAGACCTGTGATTAGAGGTAGTGTTCCAGGTGAGGAGAAGTCATGAGCCTTAGGCTATGCACTGAGCAGAGACCAAGTTTAGAAGAAAACAGTAGCTATATGGCTCTGACTCCAAGAGTAAAATGGGATTTCAGTTACATCCTCTAACATAATCTGAAGTTTTTCAAAGAAATAACCACTGTAGGAATCCCAGACTAAAGGTATCAGTAGCTGTGAGCTGTCAGAACTTTCTAAAACTAGCTTATAAGGGCTGAGTATAGCAGCAGTTTAACAGAACTCCAACTGGTGGCAAGTCTACAGGTATGTTGCTCAAACCCAAACTCAAGTCAGGAATGCTGTGAGCTCAGACCACAAGGTCAGTGATCAGACTTTGCCTGGATCAGACTATTTTGAAAACACTGAAAGCTTGTAAGTCTCCAGCCTAAGCTGTCCTTGAAATGCCAGAATAATATAACACTAAATATCCCTCAAAAATCAAAGGACCATAGAGTATTAAAGTCTAAGTCAAGAAAGAGATTAGAATGAGAAAAAATCCCTCTACTGAAAGCTATTGCAGTGAAAAAACAACAATGAAAACAACAGAAGAATTAAATGATTCCAAAAGATATATAAGCAAAATGCAAGGAAAAATATAGCATGGGCAAAAGTTCAAGTAGAATTCCTGAAAGAGATGAAACAAGGGTTTTTAAAAGAATTTTTTTAATATTTATAAATGAAATGAGAATGCTAGAGGGGAAAGTGGAAAAGAAATGAGAGATACTGAAAAAAGATTTGGAAAGAGAATTCAAAGTTTTGCACAAAGGGCACACAAAAATTTATAAGCACCAAACTTTCTTAAAATTAGAATGGACCAAAAAGAAAATAATGATTTCATGAAATAGAAAGGAATACTAAAACAAAGTAAAACAACAAAAAAAACTAGAAAAATTAAAAAATAAAAACATGAGTTTTCTTAACAAAAACAATGGACCTGAAAAATAAATAGAAAGACATTTTGAGAATTATTGGACTATTTGAAATCCAAGAATGAAAGGGAGTCTAGACATCATATTTCAAGAAGTAATAAAGAAAATTGTCAGATATCTTAGAAAAACTTGAGAGTAAAGAGGAAATAAAAAGATTACATTGGTCACCTCCTGAAAGAAAACCTAAAATAAATACTCCCAGGAATATTATAGCCAAAATCTAAAGCTTCCAGGTCAAAGAAAAGATGCTGCATGTAACCAGAAAATACAAAGGAGAAATAGTCAGGATCACACAGGATTTAATAGCCACAACTATAAAGAAGCAGAGACCTTGGAATACAAAATTCAAGAAGACAAAAGATATAGGTCTAAAACTATGAACAAATTATCCAACAAGACTGAGTATAATCCTACAGGTGAAAAAAAAATGATCTTTAATGAAATAAAGAACTTTAAAGCATTCCTGATTTTAAACGGAGTTACACAGATGCTTTAAAATAAAACACAGAAATCAAAAGAAATATAAAAAGGTACACATGAAAAACAATCATAGGAGAATAAACAAGCATAAACTGTGTATATTCTAGTATGGAGAAATGGTGTGTGCATTCCCTAAAGTCTTATTATTACCAGGAGTCTAATTAGAGAAAAGGCCTGGGATTGGCATTATTATGTTTTGATAATTTGAAAAGAAGACTATAAAGGAAAGGGAAAAGGAATATGCTAGAGAGGCAAAAGGAGAGGAAAGGGGGAGGGGAATTGAATATCAGGATGTGCAAGTAGATGTCTTTATAAATACGGATGAAGAGGGTGAAGTGAGCGATAATTAAATCTCACTCTCCTCAGCATTGGTCAGAAGAAGTAAGAATACACACAGAGACACAAAATTGGGTGCAGAAATACATTTCACTCAACAACAAAAAAGGGAGAAAAGAAGAAAAAGAATAAAGGGGTGAAAGGGATGGTACCTTAAGGGATAGATTAGTCTTAAAAAAAACAACAAGAAGAAAAATCTAAGAAGGTGGATCTTAAAGAGAAACTTAGAAGAAAAGAAAGAATAAGAACCTGTGATTATATGCTGAGTAAAGTTAAAAAAAAAAGAGGGATAGGGGAGCAGAAAGAGATTATACTAAACCTAGAGGGTTGGTATTCAGCCCCTTCCTTCTCTCTTACCATGCTCTTGTTGTTTATATGGGCATGGCGGGGGGTGGGGGATTAGAAAAAGATGAGAAGTATCAAAGAATAAGATGGATAAAAATATAAAATTAATAAACATATCTATGAATGTGAATGGGATGCATTCACTCTAAACAGGAGATAGCAGAATGGATTAGAAAGAAGAAAAAGAAAATATGTGGGTTTTCAAGAAACACACTTGAAACAGAGGAAGATGAACATGGAGTTATAATAAGTTACTGGAGCAAAATCAGTGATGATTCAGAAAAGTTTAAAAAAGAAGATAGGACTGAAAAAGCATGATCTCAGAAAAGGCAAGAGGAAAAATAGACAATTAAAAGAGATAAACAAGGAAACTACATTTTGTGGAAAAGTAAAGACACTGAATTAATATCAAATTTGAGAAATATTTATCAAATGCTATACCATCTAAATACTTAAAGGAAAAGTTAAATGAGTTATAGGAAGAGACAGTAAGGCTATAATAATGTACAACCCCAATGTACTCCTTTTTAGACCTAGATAAATATAACCAAATATAAACAAGAAAGACATTAAAGACATGAACAGAATTTTAGAGAAGTTAGATAATAGAGATTTCTGGAGATTACTGAATGGGAATAAAAATAAGCATACACATTTCTTAACTTTGTACGCCACATTTACAAAATTAAAAATATGTGTTAAAGCATTAAAAACTCACAAAAGAACAGACAAATGAGGAAATATTAAACACATCTTTTGAGGACCACAATGCAATGTAAAATATATTCATAAATTAATTAGGAACTACGTAACTTAATTGTATAAAATGAGTGGATAAAAGAATGAATCATAGAAATAACAGGTAATTTTATTAACATTAATGACAACAATCAGAAAAGATGCCAAAGTTTTTGGAATCCAGACAAAAAAGGATAATTTAAATGTCTAAATACTTCCATCAATAAAAAAGATAAAGAATGCATCAATAATTCAGCATGCAACTAAAGTTAAAAAAGCAACAAATTTTAAAACTCCAATTAAATATGAAAATAGAAATCCTAAAAACCAAGGAGATTAATAAAGTTAAAAGCAATAAAATCTCATAGTGAATTAATAAATATAAAGTTGGAGCTTTAAGAAATTAATGAAAGGGGAGGCTAGGTGGCACAATAAATAGAGCACCGGCCCTGGTGTCAGGAGTTCCTGAGTTCAAATCCAGCCTCAAACTCTTAATACTTACTAGCTGTGTGACCTTGGACAAGTCCCTTAACCCCCATTTCCCTGCTTTTCCTCCTCCAAAAAAGCAAAAAAAATAACGAAAAACTATTAGTTATTTTGATTTTTAAAAAGAAAAATCAAATTACCAAAATCAAAAATTAAAGAAGTAAATTTGCAACAGATTAAGAACATATCCAAGAATATACCAACATACCAATAAAACTTATAATCTAAATTAAACAGATGAATATCTATAAAAATATAAAACACCCAGGTTAACAGAACAAGAAATGGGGGGATTAAATTAATCAGTTATAAGAAAAGAAATTATATCAGTCAAAAAATAGCTCTCAAAGAAAAAAAAACAACTGGATGAATTTACAAATGAATTATATCAAACACTTAGAGAAAAATTAATTCTATTATAACATAAACTACTTGAAAAAATTGGAAAAGAAGGAATCCTAACAAATTTCATCTATGGTAGCAATATAATTGTATTTCATGACAATTTGATTTGATAATAAAAATTGGTACCTAAATTAGGGAAAGTCAAATGAGGGGGGAAAAAATCCTGGAAACCAATATCCCTAAAGAACATTAATGCGTATTGAATGTTGATGAATAAGAATATTGAATGGACTGAATTTATGCCAGGAAATTGGGGTTGGTTCATTTTCAAGAAAACTATGAATATAATTGACCATATCAATTACAAGAAAACAAAAACATATCAATACATGAGTTAAAAAATATATTTTAATGAGATACGACATTTAACAACAACACTAGAAATCATAGAAATAAATAGATCTACTACTTCATATGAGTAACACCCATCTAGAGCCAAGATCTCCCATAATCTATTATGGATGTAACATTCAGGCCTTTCTAATCTGATCAGATATAAAGCAAGAATGTCCATTATTACCTGTACTATTCAATACGGTGCTATTAAGGTTAATTATAATAACAAGACAAGAAAAAGAATTCAAGGAATGAACATGGAAAAAGAGAAAACAAAATTATCTTTCTTGCAAATGACATGATGATTTACTTAGAGAACCTTAGGCAGTCACTGAAAACAACTAATTATATTAATTAACAACTTATAAAAAGTTGCAAGGCGTAAAATAAATACACAAAATCATCAGCATTTCTGTTTATTTCCAACAAAACCCAGCAGGAAAAGGTGCAAAGAGAAATTCCATTCAAAATTACTAAAATGTATAAAATCTGTAGGAATCTACCTGCCAAGACACAGAAGAATTATATGAATACAATTACAAAAACTCTTTATAGAAATAGTAATCTCAATGATTATGGAAACATTAATAGCTCAGGGATAGGCAAGCCAATGTCATAAAAATGACCAGACTACTCAAATGAATTTGTTTATTCAGTGTCATGTCAACCAAACTATAAAAAGATTACTTTATAGAACTAGAAAAATAATGACAGTATTCATTTGGAGGAAGAAAAGGTTAAGAATATCAGGAAAATAATGAAAAAATGGAAAGTAAGAAGGCCTGCAAGTATGATATCCCCAACTATACTATACGATAGTAATCATCAAAACAATTTGGCACTGGCTGAGTAATGTAGAAATTCAACAGCTAAATATCCTAAATACACAAGATATAAAAGCAAATGAGCACAATAGTCTAGCATTTATTCAACCCAAATATCTCAGTTATTAGGATGAGAACTCACTATTTGACAAAAACTTTTGGAAAAACTGCAAATCAGTATGGTAGAAAATAGGTATCATCAAAAATATTTATAGCAGCTCTTTCTGTGGTGGCCAAGAATTGGAAATTGAGGGCATGCCCGTCACTTAGGAAATGGCTGAACAAGTAGTGGCTATATGAATGTAATGGAATACTACTGTGCTATAAGAAATGAGGAGCAGGCAGACTTCAGAAAAATGTGGAAAGACACACATGAACTGATGCTGAGTGAAATGAGCACAACCAGAAGATCACTGTACATAGTAACGGCCACATTGTGCGATGACTGACTTTGACAGATTTAGTTCTCAGCAATACAAGGACCTAAAACAGCAGTTCTCAATCTGTGGGTCATGACCCGTTTGGGGGCCAAGCAACCCTTTCACAGGAGTCACAAAGGCTGCCTAAGACCATCAGAAAACACATATTTCCCATGGTCTTAGTAACCAAGACATACGTCTCCAGGTGGGTCCACCCACATGCAGATACACTCATATATGAGTATTATAGGGGTTGCGGCATTAGGAAGGTTGAGAACCACTGACCCAAAACAACTCCAAAAAACTCATGATGGAAAATGCCATCAGAGTTCAGAAAAAGAAATATGGTGTCTGAATGCACATCGAAGCATACTGTTTGCTCTGTCTCTCTCTTTAGTTTTGTTTTGTTTTTTCTTTCTCATAGTTCCTCCCATTCATTCTAATTCTTCTATACAACTTGACTAATGTGAAAATATGTTTAATAAGAATGTATATGTAAAGCCTATATCAGTTCACACACCATCTTGAGAAGAGGGAAGGGGAAGTAGGTGGAGAAAATTTAAAACTTATGGAAGTGAATGTTAAAAATTAAAAATTAGTTAATTAATTTATAAAAAAATATTTATAGCAGCTCTTTTTGTGGTGGCCAAGAAGTAGAAATCGAGGTGATGCTCATAATTTGGGGAATGGCTTAACGAGTTGTGATTTATCAAAGCAATGGAATACTATTGTTTCATAAGAAATGGTGAGCAGGCAGATTTCAGATACTTGACCTTCTGTTCTTCCAAATGAATTTTGCTACTGTTTTTTCTATTTCTATAAAATAATTTTTTGATAGTTTGGCATGTCACCAAATAAGTAACAACTTAGGAATAATTCTCATTTTTCCTTCATTTTTAAATTTTTTTGTCTTCATTAATTTGTGTGTTTGCTTTTAGTTTATAAGATTCAGTTCCACAGTCCCTTGAGTTTCTAATTTTCTCCCCCTCTGTATTCTCCCATCTCCCGACATGGCAGCATGAAATCAAGTATAAGATCTGCAAATACTTTCACGTTAAATATTAGTCAGGTTATAAAGACAGATTATAACAGATGGAATGAACAATGGGAAAGAGGAAATAAAACCAAACAAGAAAAAGAATGTGAGCAGTAGTTTGCTTCAATCTGCATTCAAACTCTGTTCTTTCTAATTCTTTCTTGCTCTTTCTCTGAATGTAGACATCTCTCTCCATCATGAGTCTTTTGGAGTTGTATTATAATCTTGCATTGCTGAGAAGAGTCCAGTCTATCAAAGTTTGTCATCACACATACATTGTGTCTGTAATTGTGTATAAGTTTCTCCTGGTTCTGCTCTTCTCATTCAGCATCAGTTCATATAAGCCTCTCCAGGTAAATATGAAGTCTGCCTGCTTATTTCTTATAGCACAATAGTATTCTGTTACATTCATATACCACAACATGTTTAGCCATTCCCCAATTGATGGGTATCCCCTTAATTTCCAATTCTTTTTCACCACAAAAAGAGCTGCTATAAATATTTTTATACATTTGTGTCTTCCTCCTACTTCTATGATCTCTTTGGGATACAACCCTAGAAGTGGTATTGCTGGATCAAAGGGTAAGCAATTATTTATAGTCCTTTGGGCATAGTTCCAGATTGCTCTCCAGAATGGTTGAATCAGTTCACAACTCCACCAACAATGCATTAGTGTTACAATTCTTCCACATCCTCTCCAGCATTTATCATTTTCCTGTTTTGTCATCTTAGCCAATCTGACCAGTGAGATGTGGTATCTCAGAGTTGTTTTGATTTGCATTTCTCTAATTAATAGTGATTTAAAGTATTTTTTCATATGTTTATAGATATCTTTGATTTCCTCCTCTGAAAACTGCCGGTTCATATCCTTTGACCATTTATCAACTGGGGAATGACTTACATTCTTATGGATAGAATTCTCATTTTATTATATTAGCTCTGTTTACTCATGAGCAATTAATGTTTCCCTAATTGTTTAGACCTGTCTTTATTAATGGGAAAAATGTTTTGTAATTATGTCCCTATAAACCATGGGTTTATCTTTGCAGGTAGACTCCCAAGTATTTTATATTGCATAAGGCTATTTTAAATGGAATTTCTCTATCTCTTCCTGCTGGATTTTGCTGGGAGTATATAGAAATGTTAATGATTTGTGTGGGTTTACTTTATATCCTGCAACTTTGCTGAAGTTGTTGTTTCAACTAGTTTTTTAGTTGATTATCTAGGATTCTCTAAGTATATGATCATATCATCTGCAAAGAATGATAGTTGCCTAGTTTTATTCCTTCAATTTCTTTTTCTTGTATTTCTAATACAATATTGAATAACGGTGGTAATAATGAACTTCCCTGCTTCACTTCTAACTTTATTGGGAAGACTTTGATATGTTTCTGTTAGAGATAATTCTCGTTCTTCATTTTAAATAGATATTACTTATTTTAAGAAAAGTTCCATTCATTTTTGTGCTTTCTAGTGTTTTTAATACGAATGGGTGCCACATTTCATCAAAGGCCTTTTCTGTATCTATTGATTTTTGTTGTTTTGTAATATATGATTTTTGTTGTTTTTGTTATTGATATGGTTAATCATGCTGACAGTTTTCTTAATATTGAACTAACCCTACATTTCTGGTATATATCCTACCTGGTCATAGGGTATGATCTTTGTAATATATTGCTGTAATCATTTTGCTAGTATTTTATTTAAAATTTTTGCATTGATATTCATTAATATTTATGCATTAATAGTCATTGATATTTATTAAGGAAATTGATCTTGTATTTTCTGCATCTTTCATTAAATCATGTTCTGCTCTTGACAATTGTTTGTGAATAACGATACTCTTTTTTAATCAATTAATCTTTGATACATACATAAATCATTCTTGTAAAGATGTTACAAATGTGATTAAGTACACATATGTATTAATAGTGATTATAGAATCACAGATTTAAAATTGGAATATATCTTAGATATCATGTAGTCCAACCTAATTTTACACTTGTGTAAACTGAAACTCAGAGAGATTAAGTGATTTTGCTCATCATAATACATGTAGTAAGTGGTAAAGCTACAAAATGAGCTTGGTTCTATGACTCCAAAGCCAAATCTACCACTCCTTCTATTTGCCTTGCTATCTCCTTTAATATCTTCTCCATTCCTTTTAGTGGATAATAAAATTATCCATATTTTTCTCCATTCTTCTAAAGTCTTTCCTTCTTTATAATATCTTACAAATACTCTTCCAATGCTTTCAAGATTGTGTCATCTCATAGTGGGGCTAGGTAGTGCCGTGCATAGAGCACTGGCCCTGGAGTCAGGAAGACTTGAGTTCAAATCTGACCTCAGTCACTCAACACAACTAGCTGTGTGACCATGGGCAAGTCACTTAACCCCAACTGCCCTCCAAAAAGCAAAAAAGAAAAAAGAAAAAAAGAAAAAAAAAGATTATGTCATCTCCAGCATAGATTTCCTTAGTATCTGCTTCTTTGGGTCCATCTCTTCTTCCAAACTTAATCTTTTTAAGAGCCATTTCAGCGTCCTCATAGAGTACATCAGGATCCAATTTGTTGGAGTCCAAATGTAGTGTTTCTTCTGTTACTGATGATGAAAATAGATTGTTAGAGAAATGCTGACAAATGCATTTCCTTTTACATCTACTTTTTGTCCTCCTTCCAGCTTTGAATGCTCTTGGAATAATGATGGTTGGTTGGGTCTCAAGCCAAGCTTTCTGTAGATTGGTTTATTGATTATTGAATTTTGCTGTGCAGTTTTCAAAATGTGATCTAGCTTGTTTTCTTCTAATTCAGTTCTATACCAAGTTCACTCCATCTACAATTCTTATCTAAGAAATAGATAGATGAATAGATGGATAGATAGATAGATGGATAGATAGATGGATGGATGGATAGATAGATGGATGGATGGATGGATAGATGGATAGATAGATAGATAGATACATAGATACATAGATAGATAGATGATCATGGATTAACTCGATTGAATTGATCATTTTTCTTAACTAAATGTATGTCATATTCTGAGCTATATGTATTATTGATTTATTTTTTTCTCTTATGTGTATTCCTAATCCAATTATCAGTAAAAGGCTACCAAATTAAATCTGATTATGTAATTGGTTTCTCCTTTCACATAGAGTTTTAGGCAATTCCTTTCCTTCTGTCTACTTTGCTTTCTCAATAGCATCATCAATTACAGTAGTGCCACCATGTTTGACACATCAGACCCCAATGCATTATATAATGAAGTGACAATAACCCTTAAAAAGACAGAATAAGGAAGAACAGCTTAACCTAGGTACACCTGGAAGAATTTTTTTTCCTGTTGACAGCATAACCTTGAAAGCACTCAGAGATTCAATTTTAAGATCTCTCCAAAAAGGAAAAGATATCAAATGGAAGAAAAAAAAGTTGTGAAAGGTATAATTACCACCCTAAAGGCAACAATAAAGACATCACTAATGGCATCCATTAATCCATATGATTATTTTCTTGTTTCTAAAATATCCTTAGGCAAATGATTACACAATTAGCAAATATATCCTTGAGGCACCACAGACAACAAACAGGATACAAAATTAAATAAGAAAAGAGTGGACTGGATTGTATGTTCAAATATAAAGTTATCCATTACAAATGAGAGAAAAATATTTTTAACACAAATATTCTGATGGGAATACTGTATGATTTTAAATCACATAATATCACCATCTCCAAAAACTGAAAACATTGAAAGTGATCTAAAGGCCAATGGATGGGTGTATATTGGATATAAATAGAATCCAGCATATTACCCAATCGATGAATTACACACACCCAATATTCCTTTGAATCTCTGCCAGCAGAGGGTTGATCAAGGATGGATCTCCTGCCACCACCACCAGACTCCACACTGCAAATAACGCTGCCCTTCAGTAGTTACACATTGCCACAATTGTGTGGCTTAGCAAGACTATTAAAAATCAAGAAAATGACTTCTCCCCAAGGAGATAAAAGAAAGTGAGGATAACGACATCTCAGAAATTCAATAGAAAAGAAGTAGAAAAGAGGTTATGCTTCTCAGAAGAAAGGCAAGAAAGCTGTGGCTATTTCAGCAAAGAATGTACCACCAGCCAAATTAGTCATCATTGCTCCCACACCTGGCAAGAAAGTAATCATAACTCCTAGTAAGAAAGCAATAGATTTCCAAGCCAAAGGAGTAAAAAATGGGAAGAATGCCAAGAAGGAGAATTATGAATCTGAAGAGGATGACAATGAAAAAGACAAGGAAGAAGAATTTATGTCATTCAAAGTGACAGAAATGGGAACAGCTTCCTCTAAATAAGACTGAGGATAAGGAGGAAGAGCATAGTAAAGATAAATGACATGATGATAACACTGAAGAGGAAACTATAGATACCACCACACCTGCAAAAGGAAAGGCTACTCCTGTAAAAGCTATCACTGTAAAAGCCAAGAAATCTGAGAAAAAGGAAGAAGAGAAAGAAGTGCCTGTCAATGGGGTGGCTAGCTGGCACAGTAAATAGAGCACCAGCCTTGGAATCAGGAGGACCAGAGTTCAAATCCAGACTCAGACTCTTAACACTTAACACTTACTAGCCATGTGACCTTGGGCAAGTTACTTAACCCCAATTGCCTTGCCTTCCCTTCCCCCCTCAAAAAAAAAAAAAGCAAAAATAAAAATCTTTTGTAAAAAAAAAGTACCTGTCAAATTCAAAGAAGGAACTGGAAAAATAAAACTGGAAATGGACAAAGCCAAGAAACAGAAATTAAAAGTTGAAGTATCTATGTATTTTAATTTCTTTATTGGAAACCTGAACTTCAACACTACTGCTACTGAACTGAAAACTGGAATTACTGACTTCTTTTTTAAAAAATGATCATGCAGTTGGGGAGCTATGAAGTAACTACCACAAAGTTTGATTATGTGGAATTTGAATCAGGCAAAGAAATACAAAAGGCCCTGGAACTCAATCACTCAGAAATCTTTGGCTATAAAGTGAAAGTTGAAAAAGAAAACACACACATACACACACAGGCACGCACACATGCACACACACACATGAAAGACTGAGATACAAAGACACTCTTCATCAAGAACCTGCCTAAGAATGGGGGTGGCTAGGTAGTGCAGTGAGTAGAGCACTGCCCTTGGAGTCAGGAGGACCTGAGTTCAAATGCGGCCTCAGACACTTGACACACTTACTAGCTGGGTAACTTTGGGCAAGTCACTTAACCCCAATTGCCCTCCAAAAAGCAAAAAAAAAAAAAAAAAAGAAAGAAAGAATCTGCTTAATAAAATGATTGAAGAAAAAGTCAAGGAAATATTTTAGATAGATACTTTAGAAGTTATGTGTGACAACCAAAGAAAGTGCCTACATTTAATAAGAAAGAAGCAGACACGAACAAGGCCTTCAAAGAGAAACAGGGAACAGTTGATCTCTTATACTAGGCTACACAGAAGAGAAACCTCAAGGGCAAGAGAACTTAAGAGGCAGAAAGAGTAATTCCAGGAATGGGATCGATATCAGTAGACTCAAATACACTTGTATTGAATAACTTCACCTCCAGTCTCACTGATCAAGTGAAGACTTGAAATATATCAAGTATATCAAGTGTTCAAAAGAAAGCATCTCTTAGCTTGCCTCAAAACAACCAAGGCAAACCTAAAAGGTATCTGCAGCATTTACTGAATTAGCCCCCACTGAAGGTGCAAAAGAAGGTTTGAGTTCTTGTAACAAGGCAGAGCATCAGTTTGGAGTTAAAGGGACAGAAAGAAAACTAACGAAAGCAGCACAAAACCAGTCCTACAAAACTTTGTTTGTCAAAGGTCTGTTTGTATACACCAAAGATGAAACATTGAACCATGCATTTCATGGTTATGTTGGTGTGAGGATAGTCAACCCCAGGGAGTCAGGATTATTTAAAGGGTTAATATTTGTGAATTTCAATTCAGAAGATGCTAAAGCTGTTAAAGAGACTGTGGGAGATGGGGAAACTGATGAGAACAAAGTAACTCTGGTCTGAGTCAGTCCCAATGTCTTTGGAAACCATGGTTGTTGTGATGGTTGAGAAATATTTGGTGGCAGAGATGACCAAGGAGGAGAACATAGAAGAGGACAACAAAGGGGTCTTTGGTGGCAGAGGCTGAGGAAACTTTGAAGGTCAGGGTGACTTCTTAGGAAATAGGGGAAAACCTCAGGCTTCTTGGATAGTTCATTATAATTTTTTCAGGATTATCCCTTCCTTTTCATTATGGGATAGTGAAACAACAGGAGTTCATTTAGTAGAGCAAAAAGCTAAAAGGCAGGAATCCTGGATCCTAGTCCTTCCTCTATAATTAAATAGTTTGAACAAGTCATTAAACCTCTCTGGGAATTTGTTTCCTTCTTAGAGAAATGGTGACAACAAAATTAAGTCCTACGTAATTCATGTGGCTTATTATGAAACATAAATAAGTAGATGTACAGAACTAGGACTCTGAATTTGCTTAGAGGTCATTTATCCTCTTGGCTCTTTCATGCCTGCACTGCTGTTTAATTTATGAACTTCCCTCAATGACTGAGGCCTCCATATCCTGGAAAATCCTATCACCTTTATGGCCTGCTGACCACGGAATGTTCCTCTTTAAGGTCTGCCCCAGTTCTCCCATTAGTGAGTTCCTCCTTGAATCTCCATTTTGCAAGGTAGTTTTGTCCCCTTTGCCTTCCTTCTCTTCCTAGCTCTGTTCCTCATTTCCAGGGTTTCAAAATTATGCTTCTTCCCTACAAATATTCATCCCCACCCCACCTCTCTTTTGTACGTTGTTTTCCCCAATTAAAATGTAAGTGCCTTCATTACAGCAATATATCACAAGAATTATACACTATGACCAGGTGGGATTTATACCAGGAATGTAGATTTGGTTCAATATTAGGAAAATTATTAACATAATTGACCATATAATTAAGAAAACCAATAGAAATAATATGATTGTCTCAATAGATGCTGAAAAAGTTGTTTGTTTGTTTGTTACAAAAAACAGCACCCATTTTCCTATTTAAAACATTAGAGAGCTTAGGAATAAAGGCAGTGTTCCTTAAAATGATAAGCAGTATCTATCTACAACCATTAGCAAGCATTATCTGTAATGAGGATAAATTAGAAGCTTTCCCAATAAGATCAGGGGTGAAGCAAAGATGCCCATTATTACCACAATTATTCAATATAGTATCAAAAATGTTAGCTATGGCAACAAGAGAAGAAAAAGAAATAAAAGGAACTGTAATATAAAATGAGGAAACAAAACTATCACTCTTTGCAGATGACATGATGGTATACTTGGAGAACCCTAGAAAATCAACTAAAAACTTACTTGAAATAATTAACAACTTTAGCAAAATTGCAGAATATAAGACAAACCCACATAAATCATCAGCATTTCTTTATCCATAAAGCTTAGCAGCAAGAGATAAAAAAAAGAAATTCCATTTAAAATAACTCTAAGCAATATAATATACTTGCCCAGGAACTAGATGAATACAATTACAAAACGCTTTTCACACAAATAAAGTCAGTTTTAATTGAAAAAATATCCATTGCTCATGGGTAGGCTAAGTCGATATAATAAAAAATGGCACTTCTGCCTAAACTAACTTACTTATTCAGTGACATACTAATTAAATTACAAAAACAAAAATCATTTGATAGAACTATAAAAAATAACAACAAAATTCATCTGGAAGAACAAAAGGTCAAGAATATCAAATATATTAAAGAAAAAATACAAAGGAAGGTAGCCTAGCAATACCAGATCTCAGTGCATATTATAAAGCAGTAATTGTCAAAACTATCTGTTACTTGCTAAGAAATAAGAGTGGCAGATGAGTGGAATAGATTAGGTACACGAGAACTTACTATTTAGCAAAAACTGCTGGGAAAACTAGAAAACAATAGGGCATAAACTAGGTATAGACCAGTGGTTCTCAACTTTCCTAATGCCGCGACCCTTTAATACTCATATGTGGGCATATCTGCATGTGGGCCAACCCACCTGGAGACGGATAGAGGAGCCATGTCAGTTCCTAAGACCATCAGAAATATGTGTTTTCCAATGGTCTTAGGTGACCCCTGTGACCATGTGAAAGGGTCTTTTGATTCCCAAAGGAGTCACGACCCACAGGTTGAGAACCGCTGGTATAGATCAACATATCACACTACCATATACCAAGATAAGGTCAAAATGAGTATATAATTTAAACATAAATGGTGACACCATAAGCAAATTAGAAGAGCAAGGAATAATCTACCCGTCAAATCTATGGAGAAGGGAAGAATTCATGTCCAAACAAGAGACAATGGAATATTTTGAAATGTAAATTAGATAATTTTACTGTATTAAATTTTAAAGCTTTTGCACAAACAAAACCAACACAACCAAGATTAGAAGGCAAGCAGAATGATAGAAACAATATGTACAGCAAGTGTCTCTGACAAACGGTTCATTTCTTAAAAATAGAGAGAAGTGAGTTAAATTTATAAGAATATAAGCCATTCCCCAACTGATAAAGGATAAAAGGATATGAACAGGCAATTTTCAGGTGAAGAAATCAAGGCTATCTATAGGCGTATGAAAAAAATGCTCCAAATAACTATTGATTAGAGAAATGCAAATTAAAACAACTCTGAGACCTGTCAGATTGGTTAATATGACAAAAAAGAAAAATTATAAATGTTGGAGAGGATATAGGAAAATTGGGACACTAATACACTGTTGGTGAACTTATAAACAGATCCAACCATTCTGGAAAGCAATTTGGAACTATGACCAAAGGGCAATCAAATTGTGCATATCTTTTGATCAAGTAATACCACTACTAGGTGCATATCCCAAAGAGATCATGAAAAAGAGAAAAAGACCTACATGTGCAAAATATTTATAGCAGTCCTTTTTTGTGGTGGCAAAATATTGGAAACTGAGGAGATGTCCATCAGTTGAGGAATGTCTGAACAAGCTGTGGTGTATGAATGTAATGGAATACTATTGTGCAATAAGAAATGATGAGTAGATAGATTTCAGAAAGACCTGGAAAGACTTGTACAAAATGATGCAAAGTGAAATGAGTAGAACCAAGAAAACACTGTACACAGAATCAGCAACAATGTGCAATTATCAACTATGAATGACTCAACTCTTCTCAGCAATACAATGATCAGAGAAACTTACAAAGAACTCATGGTGGAAAATGCTATGACATTCAGATAAAGAACTGATGAACTCTTAATGCAAATAGAAGTATACTTTTTCACTTTATTTTTTCCATTGGTTTCTTCTTTCACAATTATGACTAATGTGGAAATATAGCTTACAAAATTGCAGATATATATATATATATATATATATATACATATATATACATATATATATATATATATGTATAAAACCTATATCAAATTGCTTACCATTTTAGGGAAATGGGAGGGGAGAAAAGGGAGAGAAAAATTTGGAAGTCAAAATCTTGTAAAATGAATGCAAAAATTTATCTTTCCATATAATTGGAGGAAAATGCTATTAAAAGATAAATTTAAAAACGAATGTAAGCTCCTTGAGGTCAGGAACTATCTTTCTTTTCACTTGTATAAGCTCTGGGTCTTAATATTGACATAATTATGAACTTGAAACTAAGTGCTAAGTACCTGTTAGATTGCCAGTACCAGGGGCATGGAATATCTTCAAATTCCCTTACCATTACAACAAACAAAGCCAATGTAACCAAGATTAGGAGGGAAGCAGAAGACT